>BGPR01002841.1:134750-159070 GCA_013235015.1 Araneus ventricosus | reverse complement strand
CTTTTCCCACCACTGTATCATTTACCTGACAAAATTCATCTCAACTGTATCTTTTAGATTGAGTAGATTCTATCCATATATGGATTCTCTCAAACAGCCGAAGTGTTGTCCAATATCTTGATAATTGGAGATATGTTAGTGACCAGAGGGGAATGGATATCTTTAACAAACTGAGGACCCTGCGCAATTCTTGTGTTCTTCATCTCCAATGGACACCATCACATGTAAATTTGAAATATAACAATATTGCTGATAGTCTTGCTAAAGAAGGTATTACTATGCCTCAGGCCTACATAGAACCCTTGACCTACCTTGAGTTATACTCAAGAAGAAAGGCCCTTGTTAACATTTCTTGGAGGCATCCACCAGCTCATTCATGGTATCGTAGTGAAGGCTCCGGTGCTATTACACATTTTAAGGGGATAGGAAAGACCAAACAGCTTTGGCTCGCATCACTTCCAGTCACTTAAAAAACCCTCAGATTCTCTCATGGTGATAAGAAGTTCAATATCTGCACAAAGTGCAACATGATTGAGGCCACTCCGTAACATCTACTTGACTGTGTTGCCTTGGTGCATGATGACCAGCTTAAGCGACTGGATTTCGTGTTGGAGGTGATGAAGGCGAACGACCTCATGGATCTGATCCAATTCAGATCAGAAGGATTAGAAAGAAGAAGATCCTTTCCATATAATTTTCACCCCATCAATCATAATAGTTACCCCATGAATCTTGACCAGAAATGGGATAGTGTAATAAAATTGTGGGATCACAAACATTTCAATAACATGATGTTTTATCCAATAATTCAATATTAGTGATTAAAAATAATTAACAAAACTATCTTTAGATACAGTCGGACCTCTATTTAACGAACCTCCATTTTGCGAACTTTTTCTTGGAACCAAGAACATTTTGCGAATTTCTTCGTAAAATAACCTCCAAATAGCGAAGTGCATTCTCAATTTAACGAACTTTTTCTTGTGATGCAATATTTTTTTCTCCCTATTTCTCAAAATATTTCTAAACAATTCAAACTTATTCTTTCTTTTAATCAATCAGCAAAACTATATAAAGTCTTCTAATGAAGCAAAGAGTATAACCCTTTTAATAACTAAAAGGAATATTATTAATTCCATTAAAATTTTTAAAAACTAGAAATCGTCAAAAAACGGACTTAACCGCATTGTGGGGTTTCCGAGCAGCTGAAATGAGAAAAACATGACCTGAAAAATGCAAAGTTTCAGATTCTATTAATAAAACCCTTTTTATTTTGAGTATGCAAATCTTCTTTTAGCTAGATATTAACAAAATAAAAATGCTTGCAAAATATACTTGTAAGTCCTTAACTCTATCGATACGAGACCGTCCCTTCCAGCAAAAGACGACAGCCGTCCGACTGTCACTCTAAAATTTCCATCCCCTTTCCTTAAGTGTGATCGATTTCACACCCACGGCGCGTGCTTCCTTCGTTAGAGTAGCTCGCCCAGATGCATTTGGGGAAGGGGGAGTTTTCTTACAATTCGGACAATGCCAACTGTCATTGTGGTTTTTGAAGGGGAAAGTGAATTTCCCTTTCCTTTAGCAGAGCTGGGACGTTCCCGTATTTAAGGTCCTTCTATTTCAATGGCCTTAGGAATCAGAGGGTTAAAAAATAAACAAATGCAAAGACCTTTAGGAAATGCAAATGAAATTTTGGAAAGGCAACAATTTCTTTTATTTCTTGAACACATTACCGCCCAAAAACAACAGCAAAACACTTAACATATTCATAATCCTATGTGACAACATCAGGAGGAACGACTAGTCATTTTAGCAAGCTAAATATATATATATATATAAGTACAGGCCTTTAGTGAACAGTTTTACTTTTGTGAATTACAAGAATTATGAAAGAATATTTGAAAATGTACGCTTACATTTATTATGCTGAAACTCATTTCAAGAGCCTGTAATCATTTTTAGAGTTCTTTCACAATTTATTTTATTCAAACACTTAATCAAGATCATCAACAAACACAGGATATTATCTAAACAAATACAGGTAAACACATCCCTAGGAGATACAATCTTGTCACAACATGAAATACAGATAGACTGATGACTGAAACAAGCAAATGCTACAAACATGTGCAATATAAACATTTTCAATAATAAACATCAATATCTACAGTTATCACAACAAAAGAACAGTCATATAATTTCCAATGGCTAATCTTTTCGTAAATCAATCACATATATATAATATTAACATATTCTAAAAGTATCGAGTTATAAAACTTGTCCAACAAATACACTTTGGATATGCTGATTGAAATTATAGAAGACAAACATTAATATGAAAAAAAAAGTTCAATGTAATATGAATTGGCAGATTTTAGAAACATTAATCTTACACATCATTTTAAGTATGCTTAAAAATTAAATCAAATGATTACAATATAGCACCTATAAAATTAAGACAAAAGGTAATGATAATAAATAAATTGCAAAATATTTTAAAGTACAATAGGAAATCAAAATTTAATGATTTCATATATGAGAAGCATTCATTTTCTGCACAAAGCAGGGATGCTACCAGAGTAATGATAAAAAGGCATATTAATTTTATTGCTATTCAACTTTTTAAAATTGATTCAAACTCTCTTCAAAAATAAACCAGAAACAGAAATAATTAGCGACATCAACAGAATGTAACCATTTAAAGGGCCATTTTTTTCTATTAATCGTATAACAAAATAACTTTGGAAGCGAGATTAATTTAAGAAAAGAAATTGATTTACCTAATTGGATGGCATTAGTTTTTGTCAATTAATTTTACTAATTAATAATTAATTACCAAGTCAAGACACTTCGTCATGGCTTGAGAGAAGAAACTGGAATCTCTAGGCCTTTGTTTCATCAAAAAGTTTGGTGAGAACTTAAACCAACCTTAAAAAGTTGCATTTAAAAATATATGAATTTGGCGGCAAGTATACTTGCTATGGCCTTAGAAAGGGTTAAATAAAATTGATATCAAAATCAGTCTGTTTATTTGCAGCTACATTCTATGAAATTTTAAACTTAACCTGAATAATAAATAACACTGAAGTTTTCATAACAAGCAAAATATTCCCTAAATTAAGCACACACACACAATAAAAACATATAACAATTTTTGCTTGATTTTAAAAATGTTTCTAAAAGAAAAGTTAAAACAATGAATTTAAAGTAATAAATTGGAATAATTAAAACACTCAAATTTAAATTCCCATTTCCAATTTCTTTGTTTACAATGAAAACTAAACACAAAATACATTTTTACTAAAATCTAAATACTAACAAGAACTTCCCCAAAGCATTTATTTTCCCCAAACAACTCTTAACAATAATTTAAATGCATATGTAAGAAAAAAAAAAGCATTCCTGAAATTATTAAACATTTTTAAATGAATAAAATTTTTCATAGAAAAGCAAAAGTTCCTTCCCTGAGAAGTTAGAAAGAAGTCTAAAACTATTTTTTCTAAAAATAATTCTATAAGATCTAAAGTATATTTCTGAAAGTTTGATAGCAAAACAAACAATAGAGTATTTACAACATTACTTTGTTAGAGAAGCAAGCACAAATTCCATATTCTATTGACATGTATCGAAATTAATAAATCATTAATTGTATTCTGAATATACAATGTGGTTAAGAAAATGAAATACCAGTAAATAATGAAAGACGTGTTTAAACAAAGGAAAGTTGCAAATAAAAATAGTTAAATAGTTTACAATATCATATAAAATATTTAAAAAGCAGAAAAAACACAAAAATAGCTTTCAACAGCACTCTTCGTACATGAAAAAAAAATATAGCAAAGCTGCATAAAACAGACCAAGTAAAATAATTGGAATGTACAGAAAATAAATATCACCGACAACCTACACCCCACAGAGTAAAAGTTAAAAAAGCGCATTCACATTTAAAAGAAATAAGTAAAAAAAATAATTGAACTTTGAAACAAAACAGTATAAAAGGAAATAAAGTCATTTTTGATTTATTTTTTCAGTATGCATTTGGATTTTTAAAAATATAAATACCTTATCAAACAATCATAAAAACATTTAACGCAACAATTCTTTGGTTTATTAGTAGCACATGGCGACAAATATTTCAGCTTAAAAGTAACTTTTAAGATGATTTATATATAACTTACATAAAGTTTAGAGTAACAGATCATTTAATAATGACATTTCAATTTTTTTCACCAAATGCATACACATGTCCAAAATTTTGATCTGTAACAACTTAATAAACATGACAACTCTAGAATGGACATAAATGAAATCTTTTGAAGCAATGGCATATTTTCTTTCTTATAACTGTCTTAAATACAAGCTTTATCATAATTCTTAAAATATTAAAGGAAATACATTAAAAAATAAAGTAGAACTCATAAAAAGGAACAAGAAACACTTCTAACTGCTCCATTTTAGGGCTAAACAGCTAGACTTGTCAACATCTTTGAATTTTCTCCGAAAACTAACACACTGAAAACTGCAAATTGAATAAATTTCTGAAGTTGCAAATGATTTACCTATTCAAAAAAAAAAAAAAAAAAAAATCTGTAGAGTATATTTTTATTTATTAATGGAAAGCTTTGAATGGGTCAACTTCCAATAATGTGTTACGAGGAAAACTTTTAACAAAATCACAAAGAATTAATGATAAAAAAGTAGTTACAATTGCTTGTGTTGTAATAAATTTTTTCATTTCAATTTTTGAAGTAATTAATCATAAAAATCATATGTTAACAATGATAGAATAAATGTAAACAACTCATAATTCAATTTAAAAAATCAATAATCACATGCTATCAAGAAAAAATTGAATGCTACACAACCCTTAGCAAGTGATACTCAGATATCCTTACAGCTCTGCCCCATCTAAGTAATGCTCTAGACTGAAAAAAAAACTAATCCAATTTTTGGCAGGTCAGATGCTAATACAAAAATTAAAAATTATTGCAAATACAGCAGAGTCCCAATAATCCGGACTAGATGGGACAGCACCCTGTCTGAATAACCGAAAGTCTGGATTACACAGAATTTGCTTTAAAATGCACATAATACAAGTTTAGATGAGTAAAATTATAAAAATCAATGTTTTTTTTCTGAATACATACAACTTTTCCTACAGTTTAATTTTAGCTTTAATTTATACTTATAAAGGAAATGTTTGTGTGTCTGCGTGCGATGTCCAGACGAAACTTTCGCACTTACAGCTATGAAATAGGCACACAGGTAGCCTTAATGGTGATTCAATGCATCTCAAAGCCCAAATTTTATACACAAATGTTTTATTTA
Source organism: Araneus ventricosus (assembly GCA_013235015.1). Taxonomy (NCBI): domain Eukaryota; kingdom Metazoa; phylum Arthropoda; class Arachnida; order Araneae; family Araneidae; genus Araneus; species Araneus ventricosus. Next base: position 153,739 of record BGPR01002841.1, on the reverse strand, counting down.
ATATTTTGGGCGATTTTTCGTGCCAATTTCTAAATAAAATAGGTTTTGATAATCGGAGGAAGAAAAATAGATACATCATGAGAAAGAGCAGACAATTTTCTTTCTAATGAAGTTGGTTTTGAATGTGTAACATAATTTACTGAATTTTGAGAAATTTTTAAAAAATAGTCAGTTAACCCTAAAAAACTTTAGTTTGAATTTCAATTTCTTGCATCCGCAGTTCTAATTTTGTTATCAATTTGAAAATTGTTGAAGTAATTTGGATTAGCGGGACTCTACTGTACTTTAAAATAATTTTTAACACAAGTTACTGTCTCTTCCCTCCCTTTCAGTTCTGGCTTTTTTTATTACTAGCAAATGGAACATTTATGATAATGTTACAGCTGAAAGCAACAATGCATCAAAAAGAATTAAGCAATAAAGGATTTCTGTGAAACAAAACCATTTAAAAAAAACCAAGAAGACCAAGTACATACAACCCAAATAATCATTTTTTCACACATTACAAACACCAAAACCAAACCATACTCGAAACATTGAATTTTTATCAGTTTGATCACATTAGCAAACCAAAAACCAACAAAACAAATATATTTCTGTACATCAGTTATTTACAGAAAAGCGAATAAAATAAATATTTATGGAAAAGAAACACTTCCCCAAACAAATGTACTAAAATATTGAAAACAAACAACAGATAAAGAGAAAAGAAGTGTGAATTTTGGTAGTCGGCATCTGGGAGATGAGTTTGAGATTCATTAGAAAATTAATGAAAAACAATTGATGATTAAAATAATTTCGATAAAACTCAATAAATACCTTGAAATATCTCATTAACTCTCCAGTTTCAAACAGGATTTTACTTTTTCCGTATAAAATACCGACTTATTTTAAATAAAATTTATATGTAACACTATGATAACACAGCTCACCTACTTGCACTAAATAATTGTGATGGTATTTATATATTCCCACAGACAAGATGATTTAATTTAAAGAACAATATGAAACTAAGTACAATGCTTTATAGAAACTAGAAAAGAAAATTTACTACCTTACTAAAATTCACAATACTCCTTTTTTAAATATAGAACATTTAATTTTGCTGTGTGTTCTAATACGCACATTTGTAAAAAAAAAAAAAAGACAAGTTTAAAATGTCCAAGAATAAAATTCGTAATATAACATTTGCTTTTATTAAAATATTTCATAACAGAACTATTCAAAAAATACTACATATTTTATTGAAATAATGCATAAAAATCATGTTTAAATGCTTTATGAATAAAATTTTTAAAAAGGGATTGTCTGTTAGAAAGTTATAGGGGGAGGGGGGAGGGGAAAGTCACATTTAACTATTTCAAGCAGTTTCTCAACATTTTACCTCTTCTGCTCTGCAAAAAATAACCCAACAAGTAGCCAAAAATTTCTTTACTTTAGCAAAATGATCAAAATGCCTTAAAAAATATTGCATACATTTTTGTTGACCTTCAGATTTAATTAGCTACCAACAATCGCAAAAAAATAAAATTACATAAAAGTAAACATGGGTCCTTCCATTTAAATTTATAATGACAGATTAGAACAGGTGCTGGCAAACTAAGGCTCAAAAACTACATGCGACTCTTTGAGCATGTACAAGCGTCTCCGAAATAAATTTGAAATAAAACAATTACAGTTTTACTTATAAAATTTTGAAGGATATTATTTAAGTAATGGCAATTTAGTTTGTTTCAAGACACTAATCCTGATTTGATTCACTGCAGAGACCTTTTAAAGTGAAAGACATCTTGCACAAGAAACAGTTCTCTCTCATTTCGCACCATGTGGTCTTTCACAGTGAAACACATTTATCCAATTTGTGTTCTCAGAATCTTCAAGTCTACATATTTCTAATTGGAATATTAATAAATATGAATTTAGAAATCACATTATTGATGTCGGTTTAGAATCGTGTCTAAAATTGAAACCAACTAGTTGCAAGCTAGATATACTGAAACTTTCGCAGGACGTACACGATCGTTGCTCACACTACTTAAAACCAATTAAATCTATTTTAAATAAGAATAAAAATGAATTTATTCCAATAGAACAACTTTAAGAATATGAGGGTCAGGTTTGGATCTCGAAAGATTTCCACAACTTGAATTACATGACTATTTGCATCTAATCTGTCATTAAAAATTGTATTGCAATAGCTCACTTTAGCAATGCAACTGATCTAACAAGAGACATGAAAACCATGGTTGAGATACTACTTCATGCAAAAAGTGCACATTTAACAAGGGTAACACAAATCAGCAAATGCAATGGCACATAAATTCTCCCAATTCAAATTAAATGATCAAATTTTATTTCAAAAAGCATAAAAATGAGATAAAGGATTTAAAATTACTTTTGAAAAATTAATATGAATTTCTGTAAGTGAAGTGAATTTATTTAATATCAATGGATTTTTAAAAAAATATCTACAGATATATAAGCGAAACAGGTCACAGTAATTTTCAATTGTTAACCAAAATAGACCTAAAAACTTGCTGGTTAGTCGAAAAAATTACTGCTTTTGGGAATTAATTAATCATTGGTCGCGGACACTTTGCCAACATGTACATTTCGTCGATATGTACACTTTGCCCACAGGACATTTGTCATTTACTACTCATACATGCCTACACCCTCAGCACAATATATATATATATAAAAGTAGGGTTCCTTTGCATTATGTTCAATCAAAACTATGCCAATAACATATAATACGTCACATTTATGCTCTCTTCGTCTCTCAAAAAAATTTAAGATAACTTTCCTTTGATTCAATTTTATGCAATCAGCTTTAATTTTTTATTCATTCTTAAACATAAACATTCTGGTATATAGTTCCAGGTTCATTTTAACATCATCATTATATATTTTTAAAATTATTACACTACTTTAGCGACGAGAGTATTTTGCATTAAATAAAATTTCCATTTTAATGGTATATTACGAAATTCTATTTCTATTCAAAGATTTTTTTACCCCCCCGGATTTATCTGACATTTTTTTTTTCAAAATGCCAGAAAATTTCTTCGACTTTTTAGCATGTACATTGCACGCTGTCAGAAAAGATAAAGAGTTTTCAAATTCAGTTTATTGTTAGTGAATAATGAAAATACCTTTACTTGTCCCTCATTCATAATCTGTTGCTTTTGTCAGAGGAATGAATAAGCGTTTGGTTGCTGAAATGTGTGTGCAATACCTGCAAGTTGCAACTGCAAATCGTTTAAAATAGAGAATTTGCCATTTTACCACTAGAACAGTGTGAGGTAATAATTCAAACATTGATTTTTTAAAACAATCAAACACTGAATTACAAATTTGCTTATTTGTGTGACTTTTTTGCTTTTATTTAATTCTAGAAAATGTACAAATAATGCATGAAATTATACACAAATAATACAAAAATTATGAAATACAGGCGATCTCAGGGTGCGTTTTCACGTCAGATAATTGTCATGTTGGTAAAATATACGTGCCGACTAAATGTCTTGTCAGCAAAATGTACGTGTCGGCTAAATGTCCTGTCGGCAAAACATACTTTTCGGCTAACTGTTCTGCCACCGAAATGTACGTGTCGGCCAACTGTCTTGTCGACAAAGTGTCATGGACCCGTTAATCATAACAGAATGTGTTCCAGTTATTGTAATCACTAGGAATAAAAATTTGTACTAAAAATGGAAACTTAAGTTAAAGAAATAATTAAGAAAAGACGAATTGTAATTCTTCTCAAATTACAAAGAATCTCTAAATATACCTTAAATAAAGAAATATTTCATAAATACATAACAAAAATTTAATTTGTTCTTTAATGGCAAAAAATTAATGTTCATTAAAAAATAAAACTCCATCGCAAATTATAACAGGCATTTAATAATTCTCGATATAAAAATGAACTCACTTTGTTTAACCACATGATTAAAAGACAAGTAAAAATTTATTGTCTTTAATTTCAGAAATTACGGTGCTTAAGAAACCTTGAGAAATCATAAAATTTTACCTTTTAAATTGAGCTAAAAGTAAGAATGTTAGAAAAAAAATTAGATTATTAAATTAAGTAGAAATGCAGAGAAATAATTCTACAAAGATACAAGAGTATTTAATTAATATAAATTATAACGAAGCCTCTCTAAAATTCCAATTTCTCTGAAACATTCATTAATTGTTGTCAGCAAATTTCAATTAATCTCTTTCTTGCCTTTCCTAATAGCTCATTTTTTGGCTAAAAAGGAATTTTTAAAACTTAAATTTGTGCAGTGCAAACCTGTAATAATAGCCTTGCATATTTTTTTATATGATTTCATTGATTTCCTTTATTTAATCCAATTTTTTAAAAGCAAATAATTGGAGTAAAGAGACAAAATTTTGATTCTGGTGTGTGAATGATGTTATTTAGTTGATTCTAGTAATAAAATAAAACACTTATGGGAAAACTTTAAAAATAAAAAAAAAAACTGTATCACATTACATAATTAAAATTCTCTATGGAACATATGACCTTCATTATGCTTTTGCTTCTAGCATATTCAAAATGGTAGAGACTTTTAGAGAAATTTCACTGTAACAAAATCTTAACATTATCAACACTACATAAAAAGTTTTATTAATTCACGATCACATTAAAAAGCAAAAATAAAACTAAAAGAATAAGTACCATAAATATGAAAATTCAAATTTAATGAATTGTCACAAAATTATATACTTTAGAATTTTGTAAATGAATATCAAGTTTTGTAAATGAATATCTAGTTTTATAATAATTTCTTGTATGGAATTTAATGAAAATGCAATAGAATGATATAAACAATGTAATCTGACATTTGAAGATTCATTAAAGTTTTTAACTAGTTCAGTTTTACTTTAATTAAAGGTTTGTTTGAATATATGTTATTGGAGGTTTGTTTGAATATTTGAATATACAGTGAAACCTCTCTGAGCGCCCACCCCTCCGTTCCGAGAAAAATTGGCCGTTCAGAGGGGATCTGTTCCGAGAAAAATTGGCCGTTCAGAGGGGATGGCCGCTCTAAAGGGTTTTCGTTATAATTACAAGATAATTGCTATAATACATAATATAAAAAAGTCTGACACATACTTCTTATTTAAAATGAAGTTTGAGACTTATCTAAAGAGAAAATAGTACTTTATTTAATAATTTTTTTACATTTTTTGAAAAAAGGATACAATTTGCGACTTAAGTTTTTACTCTTCTCGGGAAAAAAACCATTTTTTCCAAGTTCGTTTTTCAGTTTAAAAAGTAAATCTCTAACCGATGTGTTTGTTAAATGGGATGGGCGAACCCACCCGGCAGCCGTTCAGAGGGGTTGGATGGCCGTTGCTAGGGGTTATTTTAACATTAGGTCCATGGGCCGAAAAATCCATGCCACGAAAAATTGGCCGTTAAGAGGGGTGGCCGCTATGCAGGGGTGGCTGTTCGAAGAGGTTTCACTGTATGTTATTAAAGGTTTGTTTGAATATTTGTTTAAACACTACATATTGGAAAAAAGAAAACATCTGATAAACATGAAACACAATTTGATAACTGGCTTTAAAAACAAGTAGATAAATATATCTCTTTATAATATACAACATAAACTACACCACATAAATACACACTTTAAACTTTCTATACAAATAAAAACCACACATTTTGATTAAGACCAAAACCAATATAAAAAAGAGCTTTTCATACAAGTTAAATCACTAAATTTGCTCTACACATTGCCATGATGAACGGCAGATGTTTCACAAAATCATCTCTGTCAATTTACACATACTAAACAACTTTACTTTGAACATTTTATTGTTTTAAATCCTGCATTGTATTGCACGTTTAAATCAATTTTTTTTTCCATTAATTCTATTTTGAAAATAAAAAAAGAGTTATATACATAATAACAATAAATGACTACAGAAGATTTAAAGCAAAAAAAAAAAAAACCTGTTGGATTTCAAGAAAGATTTAAAAAGAAAAAGATTAAACTGTTTGAATAATTATGGGTACATATTTCAATAGAATAAATCTCTCTTTAATCATTACATTATTAAAATTTAACATCTAATTAAAAGATTAGCAGCTTTTTGTAAACGTTTTCAGTTTAGACTATGAAAATTTCAATAGAGTGCAATTCTGCATATGCAAAGTACCGAAAATACAGAAATAGTAAAAGTGACTACAGATGCAGAAATACTTAGAAAATTGTCCAAAAAAAGGAGTTCAGCTATTCTTGAACTTATTTTTTTTCATTGACACTAATGAATAAACACATAATCGGATTGCAGTCCTAAAAACTAAGAAATTGGCACATCACACGCTACTTATTTATAACAAGAGAATGGACAAAACGAATGGTATTGATTACTCAAACTTGCTGGGTAAGAATCACATTGACAACTGCAGTATTTATCACTGCAATTCCCCCTTGGATAGAAGGTGATCTTTCAGAGACTGGAATATGCGGAGTTGTTGGTCGGTTTTCAGCATCAAAACTTGCTGTAAAAGCTTCTGAGGGTTAGGAGCCCTGTGGATACGAAAACAAATAGAATGTGAAAAATATTGTATAAAGGGTGATTTTTTTATAAATATAAATTCCAGCTTTCTCTAACAGCATCTATATATTTTCCATTTTTTTCTATATTCTAGTTTTCATAAAATAGAAAACCTCAGACAGAAAATTACATATCTGTTTCCTTAAACATTAAAAAAAAAAAAAAAAATCCCTTGTAAAAAATGTAATAAAAATTTACACCTTTTAAAAAATATACTTGGATAAAATGTTTACAAAAATTACTTTCTAAATTATTAAATTAACACATCCAAACAATTAAAAAGAAATAAATCTGAAGATTTTTGCACTGGTGTTTGAGAATAGTGCAAGATTATTCGAATAAGAGAAAAATGTGATGTTACAATATGAATTAATTCAAAAAGGCTGCTTTCGACATCAAGTTCATATTTCAGAACCAAAATTAATTAAAAAATACACAAAATTTAATTTCAGTACACACATGATCAGTTTTAAGTTATTACAATTTAGATTCTCTGCTGTTACAGAAGCATTCCAAAATTTTAAAAATAAATCTCAAAATAAAATCAGCTAATGGCAATATTTTTTATTTCATACTAAAGTAGAAAACAAACCCAACACAATCAGTGCAGTTCTTCATGCTTTCACAACTATTATTAACAATGAAACACTTACCACAAAATTTTACAAACAAAAATAAATATAGAAGTTTAAATAATATATTAGGCACACTGTTCAACTGCAAATGTGCAAATTCCCTCCCTCCAACAGTCAGGAAATAATAAACAAATTGAAAGTAGTTTAATGCTTACTACATTTTAGTATTGTGGAACTTAGCCAATTTGAATGTTTTCGATTCATATTTCTTGGTTATTTCAATATTTTTCTTTGGTCCATTGAATTCCTTATTAACATAACGATAAAATATTGCATATAAATTCGAATTTGCTTTTGTTAGTTAAATATATCCATACCTTGTACCCTCAGTAGTCGTAAGTGAAAGATTTATAACGTCTTTAATTCAATTGAAGAATTTATTGCTGTTTTTAATAAAGAAAGAAAATCCTTTTTTAAAAAAAACTTTGAACATGTTGGATGTAAATTGTACTGTTTACTTAAAGTTTTATGGTACAATTGTTGTTTTCAAAGTGCTGCATAAACTGGTTGTTTATTAATTTTTTTTCAATTTTAACAATTATTAGTTTATTTATTAAAATTACTTACTGTTTATTTATTACTTATGCATCCTTTAATAAAATTGTTAAATATTAAAAATTAATTTTACTGCCATTTTTAATAAAAAAAACTGACATATTTTCTTACTATATAATTTATGCAGTTTTTCTAATTTCAATTTTTGAACAACACGAATTTTGATTGTGGTCGTGTCAGCTTTAAATCAACCAAGTTTCAATGCGCATATTCACTCTTATCTCAATAATAATAATAATAACAGTAATTACACATATACAAAACCCCCACCTTTGTAATCCATAAAAGAAATTAACTTTGCTTTTTATACTTAAATGTAACTTCAAGGCAAGCACAGAAAGAAAACTGGAACTCTTAGGAAAAATGCTGCCAAAGTGGCTTAAAGGAACTTTTCAAATCTGAAAGTTCCATTCAAAAGTTACAACTGCAACAGCTCGATAAGAAATCAAAATAATATGAATGACAGTAAAAATACTGAATTAGGAATTGTCTTTATAAAAGGAAGCTTCACTAGTAGCACATTTTTACATTTAAACAGCATTATGGGGTACAATTTAAAAAAATAATCTATAACAGCCTTTGGAGTTATTTTTATGTATTATTTTATGTTTGCATAATAAAACTGTTTACTGATTTTCTACCATACATTTTATTGATTTATTTTCAATATTCTTCTAGAGAAAAAAAATTATTAAAAGTAAAATTATACTATTTTAAAAACAAAAACTACAATGCTGCAAAAATATTAACTAATACATACCATCTTTCTCTGAAAAATATGAATTTTTTTCCCATTACATGAAAATTTTAAATGACTATAAAAATACAGATTTTTATTAAAAAAATTTAGTATTGTCTGAAAATTTATTGAAAACTGCAAATTGAGATGAGAGAAAATGCTATAGCATGAGTAAAGTGTACTCATTTAAATATTTTTACGCAAAATCTGTTATGAAACTGATATATATTTTTGCATATTTCATTTCAAGATATCCAACAACAAACATTATTGAAAGAAATAAAGATTAAAAATTGATAAATAAAATCTACATAGTTCGGATCTGGTTAATAAATAATGTAAACTGAATTATTTTATACATGAACAGAATAAAAATATCAAACTAACTGCGATAATTACAACAGTAAGAAAGACATCTATTCAAGTTTTAAAACTAGATGGATGAAAAGTAAATCTTAGAGAACACTCATGACCCAGACAAAATTAAGTAATATTAGAAAGGAATAAAGAAACAACAACAAAATAAATAGAGGAGATAAGATAAATTTTGAAATCAATCAGAAAAAAAAAAGACTAAATACCCGAAATAAGAAGACATATACAAACATACAGTGGAATTTCCCTACAACGAAATCGCTTGGTTCCAGTTGAAAAATTCGCTATAGAGAAAATTTCGTTATACGGAGATTAGAGATTTTTGGAGTTATTTAAGTAAATGTTACAAACCGTTTAGTATGTGCGATAAGTTAAAAAAATTTTAATTATGACTTTCAATTAAAAATGAAGTAATATTTATTATAAATTTGTTAATTTTATACTAATTTTTATTATAAAATGCTCAAAAGTGAAGACAATTCACCAATTTAGAGAATAATATGTACGGATAAACATAAAATGCGCATTGTCACATCCATTTGCTGTTTCCATCCCCACTCCACCCCGATTCTTGGAATCTTGACCCATAGAAATTTTGCTCCCTCAGTAGAAATCCAGGTCCCCACAACTGCATTACCCTTCACATAGCATTCTATTGTTATATGTTATTGCTGGAATGAACAATGCGAGTAGTTCCAGAAACAGGCACGTGCGAGCGATTTGTTTGCACAGAAATTAACAACTTTCTTCAAAAATGACAAAAATCGAAACGATAAAGGCCCGAAAAAATTCATTATAGGAAGACAACCACTTCGTTATATGGAGAATATTTTGAATGTTATTTAACATTCCGATTAAAAATTTCGTTATAGGGAGAAATTCGCTGTAGGGAGACTTCGTTGTAGGGAGATTCTACTGTATAACCACTTTTGGAAGCATTTCTATAGTTTAGAAACTTTGCCTTCAGTACAATAATTTTGAATATTATGTTCACAGATGTTCTTCAAATATACATAAATATTAAATGGTATTTTGCTAATTTTTACTTTTCAAGATTCATCTTGTAGATGAGTGCAGCAAGAAAAAAAAAATCATAATAAAAGTATTTACAGCCTTAACAGAAAATGGAAAACAAGTCACAGTAATTTATTAATGCTACATTTTTTTTAACTTGGTAAATTTTTTAGCAATTTATATGAAGACAGTAGTTAAAAGAACATATTTTCAATCTAAAGGGCAAAAGTTCTGGAATTTTACAAGATGTTTACAAATTAAAAATCTGAAATTTATTTTTGAATAAAATTTCATAAATTAAATGTTTTCCTTCGCGCTGAAATTCATTCTTTGTGATAACTTATCAGGAACCTACCAAAATAAACAATACCAGGTCTACCAGGTATAGCAATTACTATCTTCAATTCATGTTATTATTTCATTTATAAATAATAAATTTATTAGAAATATTTTTCTTTTGTAGGGTAAGCAAAAGTTTCTCAGAAGGAATTAATCCAAAATACAGCTGTCATTGTTCCAAGACTATATATAACGGTCGCATAGCATTGGAGGAGAGAAAAAGAGATACAGAGTAAGGGTTAGTGTTCCTTAAACATTGATACTATCGAAGCCAAGTCGATAGTGTCGTGTTCTCAGAACTATCGATAGTTTTCTCCCGGGCAATACCATCGATAGACGCATTTCCAGTTGATAGTTTAGAAACTATTGACTGGAACTATCGATAGTTTCTAAACTTTCAACTGGGAAAACATCTATCGATAGTTTTAAAACTATCAATGTTTAAGGAACACTAGTAAGAGTGTATAGATGCCCTGTGTCTTCGGAGGCACAACAGAAAAAATATCAGTGTGCATTTTTCACTTGTTGAAGCTGAAAAAATGTACTATACTCCCAGGGGCATTTACTTTTCTATGTCAACAATGTCAATTTATGCACGCTCGTAAGTGCCGATTATTTTGATTCTTATACACTAGAAGATTTGTGCCCATCTAAGACGAGCTTTTAGTTTGGCAACAATATCTCAAATCTGATTGACAGTGCTTAAGAAATAAAAAAAGCATGAAAAACAGAAATGATGAATCAATTGACACTAACTTTCATTTTGCAAAATATGTAAATATTCAATTCCAAAATTAAGTATGAAAAAGAAAGAACATTTTTAACAGAAATGAAAGTAAAGATCCCTGAGAAGTGGAAAAATAAATTAATTCTAATTAATTAAATATTTGCGTTTTGAACTCTGTTTAATGTCTCTTGTCTTGACCTCTATCGTGCAAATTTCTCTCTTGCTAACCTTCGTTTCCTTACAGTGGGATCTTCTCAATCCATATTGTTTACCAACAACACTTGAAAGCTTTCTCTTTCAGAGATAAGGGAAATTCACTTCCCCCTCGAAAACCGCTCTGAATTCTAAGAAACCCCTGTTCCCCCACTCCAAATTCTAAGAAAAGAAACCCCTTCCGTTTCCTTCTGGGCAAGCCCACTTTTGGCACATAGCCACGCCCACATTCCTGGAGCGTTAGAGGCCTCCTGAGGGTGTTTATTATCATACACTATACTGGAATATATCTAGATATGAAAATTTTCTAATATGAAATTAAATATGATATAATTTTCTTTTGCTAATTCTTTTTACATTCAAAACAACAAACATATAATTAGTTTTAAGGAACTATTTTATTTAAAAAAACAACTTGAGTTACACTTCCGAATTCTTTGCACATATTAAAGTACACACGAAATTAAATTTTTTGTTTCAAAAGGAATTTATTATTTCTTGCATTTAACATAAAATTTCTACTTTAATGAAAATGAAGTAGAAGGAAGAAATTTGACAGTAATGTTTGTATCTAGAAAAAAATTTTTATCAAACATTTTACCAAAAAAAAAAAAAAAAAAAACCAGAATGCCTAAAAAATTATGAAACTTTTTTCCCATTGTGTAAACTTTTCACATGTGGTATTTATTTGTATGCAACAAATTATATATATTTAACAATGACATATAGAAATATATAAATGAATTTTTAGTTTCTTAAAAGATAGTAGCAGGCAGAAGAAAATATATCAGTTAGCTTTTAAATTAATTTTTTTTCTATAAAAAAACTATCTTCTTATGTTTACTAAAATATTCAAATGAGAAAATACCTTATTAAAGTTACTGTTTTGTTTTAAGTAGCACTAAAAAGAAAAGAATGACAGCCACTCAAGGAACCAAAGAAGAATTTCTAAACACTTGTTTAATCACTTAAAAATTAGCCTAAGTGTCACAAGTGCATCAAATTTTCATGTTTTAAAACTTAAACATAGATTATATTTTATGGACTTTCAGATGAACCAAAACATTATATTCCGGAAACAGAATGTATCAGTTTATTATATCATGGAGTAAACTGAAGAGCGAAGTGGTTCAAGATAAAATATGGACATTTGTGTTTATTAAAAAACCTTCCGAATGTCTGATTATTAGGTTAATTAAAAACAGAAAAATTGACCAATTGTAAATGAACTAATACACAAACTACAGATAATGGATTAGAAATTAGGGATGTAACGAATATTTGGCAACTATTCGGTATTCGGCCTATTCTGCCCTTTTGCTGAATATTTGGTATTCAGCCCTTTTGCTAAATTTTAGGCTGGCTGGATACTAAGCAGATATTAGGCTGAAAATTTTCATGATAATAATTTCTTAAAAATATACTATTAAATAATAAAACAAAAAATATTTCAGAATTATATTTCATTGCATATTTTATCCAAAAAAATCTCCTAACATCTACTCAGTTTTAAGTTGCACAGTACTGCCGAATATTAGGTATTTAGCCCAATTTTTGGGAGAATATTTGTTATTCTGCCAAATCACTATTGGTTACACCCCTATTAGAAACCATGATTCAATATTTTTTTATATCAGACTTTTCTTGAAACAAAGACATTAGAAAGCATGATTCAATATTTTTAACATATCAGACTTTTCTGAAACAGAGACATGTCTTTTTTGTCCCCCTTTCTCTCAAGATACACTACACACCTGTAGCCTTCTTAATCTTAAAGATGTAGTCAAGTGAAATTCGCACGAGTCACATGATTTTGCATAATTTCATCTTTTAACAACATTTTCATAAATGAAATATCAATGGGTTTCTAATTCATTGGCCAGTATCTGTACAACTACTAAGAATCCTATAAGAAAGCAATAGTATGCATTCCTAAAGAATTTCTAAGAAGAATTAGTATACCTTCATATGCATTTAGAGGGAATATTTACATGAAGCGAGATGTAAATGGTGCAAAGCATGACTAATGAACATAAAAACGAACCTGATGAAGCTCGATATGTATACATTTACAAAAGTTGCCATGAGAAATTGACAGTCAAATCTATCCATGATTCCACCATGTCCAGGAATGATATCTCCAAAGTCCTACAGAATAATTTCTTGATTAAAATGAAATTGAAATACTCAGAGAAGCATTTTAATTATTTTTTTAGTGATCAATCAAAAATGTAAAAATGCTATAAGGAATAAATATAATTTGATAAAGTTTATAAGTACATGTCTTGGAGGTATTCTTCAAACAATATATGAATACATTTTTTATCACACAAGACATATAAAAGAGCAGAAAAGTCTCTTTTGTTTTAATTTAAAGCAGCTTCCAATATATTATTTAATTAAATTGGATTGCTGTAATCATTATCTCAACATCGTTTTGAATATCATGAAAAATTTATCAATAACTTATGTAAATATTAAGATCTAAGATTATTTTCTTACTAAAAATGCAAATTTATCACTTAAAAAAATTATTAATAGTAATTATTTACTTAAAACATCATTCAATCATTTAAACAAAGGAAGAAAGGCAATTAATTCTTAATACAACAGCTGAATAAAAAGCAAGAATTAGGTGGAAACAATTATTGAATCAACATTTAAATTAACATTAAGTATACTTCTCGATCACTTTTCTACACAGACGTCATCTGAATATTTTCATCATTGTTATACTAGGCATCAGTGACACACCTAGTAATATTGGAACATATAAGCAAATACAGCGGGTAATCAGTTAATAAAAATAATCCATTTAAAGAGTTCCCACATTATTCATCAATTAAATCACTAATTTATCATCGATTTTTATCTATAATGGAATGGGAATTTGATTGATTCATTCTAAAAATGATAAAAAAATAAGTAATTTTCTACTACATTTATATATATGTAGCAATAATACATATTTCTACTGCAAATCTTACACACAATAGTGTTTGTTCTAGGAAGTGTTTGCTATCTGAACACAGAACATTTTTCATTGCCCAGACTGTTTCTTACCTCATCAACCACTATACTATCGACATTTTACACATAAAAGATCCAAAAATCAAAAACGTGCATACATTATTTCACTCCCAGCAGGGCACATTGAGTACACAGATATGAATTGCTGCCGGATAAGTAACCAGAAACTTGCTACCCCTGTGGGTATAGTAATGTGCAGATTGTGTTACCTCCCACCAATGACAGTACACACTTCCTTCGGGAGGGGTCGAGCCGTGGCCCAGTGATGGGATACTAGGACTACGGCCTCAGTAGAGCGGATGTCATTCAGGACCTCAGATGCTTAGGAAGGGAGGGGTAACATGGTTTGCAGTTATTTTACGACTTCAAAGATGTAGAAGGGAATACGAACAGAGCAATGGGCATTTGGTTTCCTCAATATATATCATAAAATCAATTCATTCTAGACTAGCCGTCTTCGGAGACCAGCTGGTTCGCCTGTTTAAATTAGCTTTTATTTTTGTATTTTATATTAATTATAGCATTACCTGTCGCAGTTCCAGCCACGATAACTCAAGAAAGACGAACAAAATACTGAATATTTTATTGTATTTGGCAGACAGTAAGATATTTAAAGACGTAAATTTTAAAATGCCAGCGATACCATTCTGTATGATACATCGCATCTAACAAAACTTACAAACTGAGTTTCAAATAACTTTCACTCAATTCATCTAGCACTCATCGGTAGAATGATTAATGCTGAACATATTTACGAAAGCCGAACATGCTCTATGCCCGTGTGAACCTGTGGTACAAAAAGTTAGGCGGCAAAAAATTCATAGACATCTAAAAGACCAGGGAGTATAGGAGGTAGACAATAACATTTAAAAATTAGTTAGTTTTTCCGAACAATATTGCCCTTTTGAAATTCCTAGTTTCAGGCTGTAATTTCTAGTTTCTAATATGAAATATGATGAAGTTACTACCTAAGGAAATTCAAGTTTGATGGCAGTACTGTACTCTTAAGCCTAACAAAAATTTTAATAAAAAATTACTTATAATGCAATATACAAAAATTTTAAAGCATTTACATGCCTCATAATTTTAAAATGGCAGGAAAGCATGAGATTAAATGCTTGAAGAAAGGACGAAAATCATTTCAGTCTACCTCAAACAGAATAAAAACAAACAAACCTGAAATCAAATATCTGTTGCCACACTTTATAAAAATATTACTTTGAAGCAGGTGCGATAAAATATTTCAGAAATGCAATGGATACTAAAGTGAAAATTCTGCTTTGGAGTTAATTTCCCAAGAAAACAATTTATACTATCACAATCATAGCAATTGCAAAAGTGTGTGAATAAAAGATTTGCTGAAATAATGAGATGTTAAAATTTTATTTGCAACAATAGAAACATTGTTACTATTCATGTTTTAAAACATATTGAAACATTATTTCAAATTGAACAAAATATTGCATGGAAATAAGATAGGTGTCATTGAAAAGCTAATTTTTGTTATCTTTAAGATGATGTAAAAATGGTGTTTTTGTGATAATTTGATCCGAAGTTATTCCAGGAAAGCGTTAAAATTTAAAGTAATTTTTAAATAATTTAAATTCTAATCAAAATTTCGAAAAATCCTTTCTTAGTGTGTGTGTGTGTTAGCACCTATTCCCCCAGAAGCAACCTCCAGCCAAATTTCAAGTACCGTGGATTGGGAGATTTCATGATGAGTGAGTCATGGTATTTGCCTTTTATATATAAAGATTGTAACTCATAGTATACAGCAAATGTATAAGTAGAAGCAATATAAACAGATCATGGTCTAAAACTAAAAGGTTGGGTTGGCCTGCTTGGGTGTTGAATATAGAGAAACTTATAAATCAACTTTGGTAGAATGTTCGATTAAATGGCTTATATATTTCACTTCCAGTTTTGGTAGATTTATACTAATAGATAGTCTGGTACTGAAAAGATGCTTATCCATCAAGGTTAAGATTTTTTAAAAAATTATGCCACCATACAATAAAATACTAAAATGAATATGATGAATTGCATGTGAAAAAATGAAATGCCAAAGAGAAATCTCTCCAATTTTTTTTTTTTTTATATTATAAATATTTTGCACTTATTTTTATTTTTCATCCATACTTTAAAAAGACCCCTTATATTCTATTCAGGGATGAGATTGGCAAAAAAGCAAAAAGACTGAAATCATACACGAGCAAAACATTTGTACCATAATTTATACGTGAAAGAAGTTTTAAGAAGTAAAACATCAGAACACGCAATATGATGAAAATATTACACTATAATAATTAATAACTTAATTATTTATAATTCAGTATGTATAAATAAGAAAAAGAATATTAAATTATTATTAAATCATTCAGATTAAAAATTAACAAACACATTATGAGGTGCATCAGAAAATACAAAATTAGATATTAAAACATTTACCACCTGTACATCACTGCAATTTAACAGACACCCAACAGAAGTCTGAGAAGAATTATATTTAATAGCCTTTTGATAAAAGTTAGCTCAAAAAATAAATAAAAGTAAGGACAAATCATTTCTTTTGCTTCATGCAATTGTGTAAAGTATATTAGCTCTTTATAAATTATAATAAGGTATCATATACTGATTTCTGTTTTATTTCTTTTATTTTTATAAATTTTTGCAAAAGTAACAGCACAATGATTTTGCACCTTATAAAGCAAGAGGGGTCGAGATATTGTACAGTTACAATGACAGATTCATTTAGCACTATCGCTATTTGAAACATTTCCTTAATTGTTAAAGAAGTGGTTTTCTTCCGTTTTTTTAATTGTGTGGCTTTTGTTGGTAACAGATCCCCATTAACACGCTTCACCCCTTGTTTTGGAGGCCTCCTATCTTTGACAGATTTTTCTTCAATAAAGGATGTGTTTGCATCCTCTGCAAGTTTATTTTAAGTAGAGGCTAAAGTTTTTGCACAGTCTTCATTAGTATCTCTCTGTTTAATTACTGGCATAGTTGTTGGGACTACACTATCTCTAGAATGCCTAGGTAAATTATGTTTTATTTTTTTATTTATGCCTTATTCTCTGCTTTTTTGTTGCATTTGCACACAGCTTTTTAGCTGCCTTTTTTGACAGGAGTTTCCTTTTTTATGTAGTTTATTTATTCATAACGTCATCTTGGTTCGCCCTACAAGATGACCTTAAGTTTCCAACTAATTGTTTTTCAACATGTTCATGCAAATTTTTTTTTTGCAAAATATGCCACAGAGGTTTTGTTTTCTGCAAAAAGGTGGTATTTAATACTTTGAATGGCACTGAATGTTGGAATGTTCATCCTTGTAGAGCTTGCCGATATAATGTTGATTCGTCAGTAGAAGATGAATCAGCTAGTTTCCTAGCCGGTGGAGTTAAGCCACACGGTCGAGCATATTTTCCCAAAATTTTCTTTCGAAAACGGAAGATAGGAAGGTTTCTTTTCTTTGTGTGAAAGCAGAATTTTCGGAAGAAAAAGCAAATTTTTGCGGTAAAAAAACCCCCGGAAGCTTGAGAGAAAAAAGACAAAAAAGCGGAATTTCTTCAAAATAACAAAAAAAAAGCAGAAATTCGCGAAAAAGCGGAAGAATCTCATCCCTGTCTATTACTTTACAAAAGAGTATGTTCCATGTGCATAGAGCATTCTCAATGAAAATAATTCATAATATAGCATTTTAAAAACACATATAAAAACAAAAAAATCAACTAAATGCCAATACATATAAAATGACCCTCCCATAATATTTACCTTTATTTTAAAAGCACGCTTAAATCCACTTGCAAAAAATCCTCCAAATGGTCCAATGATGGAACTGAACATGGACAATGACAATGAATGAAGGACAAATGGATAAATGGTTACTTTTCCAGGAATTCCCAGCTGAAATCCAGCAATAATAAATGCATTTTTTTTAATAAAATGAAATATGATTTTCAATACAAGGAAAATATCAATGTTTTACTGAGTATAAAAGAAAGGATTTTCATAAAAAGCACTAGCTCAGTATAATAATACATTGTAAATATAATAAAACTAACATAATAAAAGATATAGAACTTTCAAAGGTTCTTTCTCATAAAAGATGCAAACTAAAAAACTAGCAATTATTCAGTGTTCACATTATTCACAATAAGAAAATTTCTTAAACTTTTGTTATTTATGATGATTTTGCCATTTTCATGACTCCAAAAAGCTTTCCACAAATCTTGAATATCCATAAAAATAAATAAAAACAAAATAAATACAAAAAATATGCATTAAAACAACAATTAATGACAAATTTACTGTAATTATAATTTTTAAGATTATTTAATTATTTTTGCTTATTAGCATAGAACAATCTGACAGAAGCATGAACTATGAAAGTTTGTATAAATACAAATCCTTTTCATTTCCACGAGACCCCGAGTGAGATTTTGGACCATAGTTTAAAATGCGAGTGAAATGGAAATCACTTCAAAATATTACAAATGACATATTATTTGCATTATGAAGCCAATACATTTTAATTTTTTAAAACGGAAAGGTGAATTCATTACTTCTTTAGAATTATTGAAGAAAAGTCAAAATTCACAATTAGAAATTTCAAATGAATGAAATACAATAGCAATACATCAATTGTTTGCATTTAATAAAATATATTTATAAAAAAAGATTTTGGAAGGACAAAGCTAATCTCAGTTTTGATCCTAGTATTTATTAGTAAAAAATGACTCATCAGCATTACTCTCAGTTCACCCCTTTCCCTGATTTA
>BGPR01002841.1:96409-108931 GCA_013235015.1 Araneus ventricosus | reverse complement strand
CCCCCTGCCTGCTCAAGTGTCGTCCTCGGCATCTGACAGCTGTTCAAAATTACGAGGTTCCGTCCCATAATATCCGTCTTGTTGCTTCTAAAAGGGACGGTAATGCAGCTAAACTGAGCCTGTAGTTAGTATATAGTATAGAACTACGCTCCGAAATCGGTAAGGCCCAGGCATTTGGCTACGTGCCAAAGAGATTCAGATGGTCTGTCTACAAATTAGCATACACTACACACGGGATACTGTTTTGATTCTGTGATGATTTAATATCAAATAGGAGTTATGGCAGGGTTTTTGTAGCTGAGTTTATCAGTTTTTTTCTTTTTTTATTTTATGTTGATTCATCGACGCAGAACTCCGTTAATATCAAATAGAAGTTATACTAGAATTAATTTATTTCTCCACTTCTTGGAGGTCTTTACTTTCGTTGTCGTTAAAAAGGTTCTTTCTTTATCGCACTTAATTTTGGAATTGAATATTTATATATTTTTCAAAACGAAAGTTAGTGTCAATTGATTCATCAATTCTGTTCTCTATGCTTTTTCTATTTCTTAAACACTCTGCCAATGAGCGTGAGATTTTCTACTACAGCTTTCGTTAATAAATCTGTGACAATCAGGTCTGAGATATTGTTGGCAAGCTAAAAGCTCGTCTTAGACGGGTAGAAATCTTCTAGTATAGTATAACCACCATTCTCTTCTGTAGAATTGAGAAGATATTGAATGATTTTAAGTTATGAATGACACACAAGGAAAATCCTAGGTATTTCATTTTGAAAATAATAAGTATACTTAAACGATGGGATCATTAACCTCATTACATTTCGAAATATTTCCAAATATACCGAATATTAAAAAAAGAGACGATTCCATCTGAAAACTGAAAAAAAAAAAAACAATAACAAAATGATGGATAATAAATTCTTTCGTTACAGAGATATTCTTTAAATTTAATCGATATACGTATTCGAGTTGACTTCAAAAAATCAAAAATACTTTTATGAGTATCATCAATTCAAAGAATAATAATAATAAAAAAATCTCTTTTTTTACTTTAGGAATGTGATCAAAAGTTAAACACGATGATGGATGATAATAACAGATAATAAATTCTTTCATTACAGAGATGTTCTTTAAATTTAATCGATATACGTATTCGAGTTGACTTCAAAAAAAAATCAAAAATACTTTTATGAGTATCATCAATTCAAAGAATAATAATAAATAAAATCTCTTTTTTTTACTTTAGGAATGAGATCAAAAATTAAACACGCTTAGAGGATATTTTTGTATGTTTTTTAATACTTCAGGTATTTGCTTCAAAACTATCTATTCTTTGTATTTTAATGTAAGTATTTTCTCTGAATCTTAACCTTAGAAAGGGTATCGCTTACAGTGCCATCTGTCGGTCGTATCGGATTTAACCTATTTAATATACCTTGCAGCAGGCAACAGATGGCAGCACTAACACAAGGGGAAACAATATTTCTAAAATGTATGGGTGTTTAGATAAATAGATAAGGGGATTACAGCCTTTGTTGCTTCAAATCCCATAACTCCTATCATTCAAGTATTCAAGTAAATAGATAAAAATATACCGTCGCTTAACAAGCAACAGCGCCTATCTCAATTTTTTGAAATTTCAAAGAGGAAGATTCAACTGAATTTTTCGCCACCAATCTATACTTATAAAAGGCAATGTTTGTGTGTGTGTGTGTGTTTGTCTACGATGTCCAGACGAATCTATCGCACTTACAGCCATGAAAATTGGCACACAGGTAGTCGTAATGGTGACTGAATGCACCTCGAAGCCGAAATTTTGAAATTTAATATAGAGAATTTTTTATTTAATATTTTATGTTGTTTTGAGTGATTTTTCGCACTCATTTCTCAATAGCATGGCTTCGAATAATTGTACGAAAAAAGCAGTTACACCATCGGAAAGAACAAACGATTTCCGTTCTAATGAAGTTTGTTTCGTACGTCTAACTTAATTTACTAAATTTTGAGAAATTTCATTTCAATTTTGAGAAAATTTTGAAAATAGTCACTTTTATGGTAATTTTTAATGAACATTACTTTAAGTTATCGCATCTGACGTTCTAACATCTCTAAAATTTTCATTTCTTTTCAGCTTATAAATGGAACGTTTATGTCAGATTTAAAACAAGAACTGTTAAAATATCTTTTTTCGTTTTTTTTTAAATTAATTTTTCCCTGATAGGTTCAAACAGTTTTTTCGTAGCGAGATTTAACAGCGAGAGCTTCTCCGGACATCCCAGAATGCATTGTTGCAACGTGACCTTCTTCGCGGTAGGTGACTCATTCGCAAAGAAAAATAAGCGGGAATATCAAAAATGTGTATTTTTTGTTTCGATTTTGTTTTCAAAACTTTTTTGTGCCATTGTGGGCATTTTTTTCACCCACTTTTTTGAAATCCTGATTCCACGGGCAACGCCGAGTGCGTACTGCTAGTAACGAATATTTCTGAATTTTTTTAACATCTGCTATGAACACGTGACCACATGTTCCAACCATACGTGAAAAGAATTCAAAAATTTTCGTCATTTGTTTAAGAAAAATTAGGTTTTTCTTCCTCTTCGAAATTTCAAAAAAATGAGCTAGGCGGTGTTGCTTGTTAAGCGACGATATATTAAAATCTCTAATATATAAGGATAAAAAATTTAGTTGCAGTATTACACATTACTTGAACGTAGAGCTACAGAAAGTGTATAGGGTTGCCAGGGCCGAGAGATAAAAATAGGAGATTAAAAAATAGGGCAATTTTTTTTATCCCGTTCACGCAACGGGCTATTCAACTTGAAGATAAATAAAAATCTGGCGAAAATTTGAGTGTGTCATAATTACACCCTCCCCTTTTACAGCAGGTCATTCCCGCCTGTCAGGAAGAATGTGGAAGGGGGACACTATCGCCACTCCTGATCAGGGGTGGCGCCAGAGGGGGGACCGGGGGGCCAGAGCCCCCCGTCGGGGATGCTGTGCCCCCTTGTCGGGGAAAATTTTTGTCCGGGGTATTCAACTGTAGTTGATAAATAATAATCTGGCGAAAATTTGAGACTAATTTCATTACCCTCGTCCCCCTGTCGGGGAAATCGTGTCCCTCTGTCGGGCAAATCAGCCCCCCCCCGTCGGGGAAACTCTAGAGCCATTCCTGCTCCTGATTACACCCAAATTTATATGATGATGCTGTGAAAGCCAAATGTGTTAATAAGAACCAAGGGGTTGCAAACAGGAGAGAGCACGAGTCTCTCTGAACTGAGGATGCCATTAATTTGGGCGGTCTTTCCGAGTGTAGAAACTCGTGCTCTGTACGAAAATTCGTCCGACTGGCAAGGACTTAAGGCAATCAAAAGGTCCCAGAAGCACGTCATTATATTCGTACCCACACCAGATGTTGGAAATTAGAGGGATCTGAGTCTTGTTATAGAGTTCGAGGCTTATATTTTTATAGCTTTATTCAGATTTCTGTAACTGCATGTGATATTCTGAAGATGGCTGTCGTTTCCACTCCAGGAGACTTATTTAAATACACATTTATATGTTTTAACGTAGTAAATACACCAAGATCTTTGTGTATTTTATATGTGAGGATAAAAATATATTTAATAGGGCTCAAAACTATCCTCGAAAATTTCACGCTGAGGAAAGCCTAAAACGGTAAATTTACATAATTTTAGGTTTGAACCCAACTGATAGCTCAGTTTGGCAACATGGTAAAAAGTTCGCGAAAAATTATTTTCGAATGCCCTCACTCCTAACTTCTTGTACTATAGTATATAAAAACCAAGAGAAAGTCGAAGCCATCACAGATGTACTTGAAAAGCAATTGCAACAAAATAACTATCCCACCCTTCCACAAACGAGAAAGTAAAAAAGAGTATTAAAGAAATGTTTTAGTAAAACAGATGAGACTCCAATAACGCCTTCCCTTTCCTCTGAAATATTAGATCACATTAACAAATTGAAGAAGGGAAAAAGCCAAGGGTCAGACATTATTACCAATCTAATGATATAGAGGATGTCCATCATATCCTTAATTAGACTGACCCAAATTATCAACGAAATCCTTAGACTGTAGTATTTCCCTAATGAATGGAAAACAGCAATACTTGTACCTATCATCAAACCGGGCAAAACCCAGCAAGATTTTAGCAGTTATAGGCCAATCAGTTTGCTGTCAACACTTAGAAAAATAGCAGAATCTATGATTCTAAAAAGTATCGATGAGGTCACAGAAGACCAACTCATTCCTTACCAGTTTGGTTCCAGAAAATATCCTTCAACGGTACAACAGCTTTTACGAATCACAGAATCAGTTAAGGAAGGAATGAACGAGGGCTGGGACACCGGAGCAGTGTTTCGTGACACCTCAAAGGCGTTCGACTAGGTTTGGATAGACGGTCTAGTTTAAAAACTCATAGTAATGTGGATCCCGGGTGGTATATTAAGCTTGGCTATCTAGAGGAAGGCGCTTTGTCGTTCGAGTAGGGAGTAATCTCTCCTCAGTTGCAATTGTGGCTGAGGTAGTTCAAGGATTTAAGATTGGACCAAAAATGTTCAATATCTTCGCTAATGACTTTCCCAGCATCAGGAACTGTATAACCTGTTTAGGTCTGTCCGCCGATGATACTGTCATCATGAGCACCGGTGCGTCCGAGATCATGGAAGACCTCAACAGCTATCTGGACCAACTGGGTAAGTGGATGATAAATTGGAAAATCAAAGTCAATAATGGCAAATGTCAGACAGTCTATTTCTCAAAGCGACGAACAAGCCGAGACCCACTGAAATTGTACCACAGAGCAATCAAATGCAGTAACGAAGTATCTGGGGGTTATCCACGACAAACGAACGACTTCTAAAAACCACATAGAAAACAACAGAAAAAAGTCAAAGCAATGAAGGTACAGCTCTATCCCCTGCCAGGAAACTGTTCCTAACTCTCTCTGAGCAAAACGCTACTCCTCTAAAAATCATTAGTGAGACCAATGATGAGTTACGCTTCCCCAGTCTGGGTTGCGGCAGAAAAAACGCATATTAGCAAGCTAGAATAAACACAAAATATCAGAGCCCGGAAGATTACAAACTCACCATGGTTTATTCGCAATTAATATATTTTAAACGACTTAAAACTAACAAGCATTAAAGATTACCTTAAAATACTTTCCCTTAACTTTTTTAATAAACCAATAAACAATAACAATTCCGCATTTAGAGAAATAACAATTTACGATCCGATACGGCATTAAAGAAGCGACGTCCAAGGACGCTCCTACTTTAAGATTAACGTTTGGCATCATTGTGCAGCACCACCTGTACTTGAAGAAAACGGGACTCCCCCTCCCCGTGGTGTGGACCAGCATCGGCTGTCAACGCAAGGCACCGATCCAAGATTGGTCAACCGAAGATGATTGTGCTATGCTAAGTCAGATTTTGTTTCTCTGGCGTTCCCAGTTGTAAACGTCAGTTATCCAGATTAGTTATGGGTAAAAATTGCTGTAGACTGTCTGATTAAATTCATTAGGAACTGGAATCTATATATATATATAACGCTAAGGAGGAAAAGGACGTGGTGGAAAAAGGGGGTTAATTTCTCTTCTGTCGATGGAACGTCTGTTACCAAACAAAACCGGATGCCTCCGCCATGTTAGGCATAACTTCATAGGAATAGCTTGTTAGTATATTCGTTGCGGTGTAAAATAACTTTTTCTCGCAAAAAATGAATTTACGACGTAGAGTGCACATTATTTCTTACAATATAATGAAACTTTGGATGAAATGATTCAAAAGAGATCAGTTAGAAATGAAGGAGATCGCTTATGAGAGCCAGAGAAAGTTCATGTCAAAGTCAAAATAGTTTAAGTCAGCGACTCCGGTTTTTCTAAAAAAAAAGTTTGAATCAAAACTTTCAAATAAATTTTATCAAACCTTCCCCTCAATCTAAAAAATTCAGCAATTTTTAAAAGTCCAAACTACGATATAAACGACAGTTGAAAAAAGAAAAACCCCTATTTCACATTCCAGCCGTGCGTTCCGATAGTACAGTTGTCAAGGTATTGCACTTGCAATTCAGTGCTCCGGGGTTTGGTCCCTGGTTAACAAACTTTTTCTCCGAGTGTTTTCACTCGCCATTATTACCGTCTTTTGCCTCCCATAGTTATTTTTAATCTTGAAAATTAAAAACTTCCAATAAATATTTACACATTTTTCTTACATAGTCCTAAACACTTTTTTCCTCCATCCTCTTTGCCGCATGACCAATATTTTGGATAGTTTAAGTTTCAGATAACATTTTCCCAAAAATTATGGGAAAACAATTTTTTTACTAGATTTTATTACTTTTTCGAAACATGGTATATTATCCGATAAATTTAAAATAATTCCTAATGTAAATTCCATCTCTCCAATAAACAAGTGTTCTAAATTAAGAAATGAATAAAAACTGTTTTCAAAAACACTGTTTCATTGGTGTAGTAAAAAGTAATTTTTTATTTTAATTCTTTACTACATTTTAGTTTTTAATTTAGAATTCATTATTTTGAATATAATTTTTTAAAACAATTTCTTCTTAAATTCATAAGCAGATGGCGCCACTGGTATAAAATAAGTTAATCGGTTAACTGATAATAAAATTCTGAAATAATTAAAATAGTGTAGTGTCATCAAGAAAACACCAATGTACAAGTTAAGGGAATGGAAAATACCTGTAAAAATGAAAATACCTGTAAATAACATTTTATCCTTTACTACTATACCTGCAATTAACGTTTCATCTGCCCATGCAGTACATACAAATAACTTTTTATTCAAACGCACAATACCTGCAAATAACGTTCTGTTCCATCGCACAGTGCCTACAAATAACGTTTTATTCGAACGCACCATACCTGCAAAAAAGGCTAAGATTCAGGCCCAAAAAATTTTATTCCTTCTTGATTAAGGTGAAAGCATTAAAAGAAAATCAGTTTAAGATTTTTATTTATTCATAATATTGTCTTTTTTATGTTCATAGTGCTAAGATGCCACACCACAATCTCTTTATTAATAATATTAAATATAATTTGTTTTTAGAATTAATTTTTAGAATAATTATATTATATTTATGCACTTCCATGATTCTTTTTGAAAGTTTTCTTTGAAGAAAAATATCTTTTTGAGGCTAAAAAATTTATTCTGTGCTGATTTAAGTTAAAACATCAAAAGCAAAATAAAGCTGATTTTTTTATATATATAAAGATTTTAAATTTATTGTGCTAGGAGACACAGTGTCTTCACTGTAGCGAGCGAAGCGAGCAGGATTTGCGTAGCAAACCTGGGAGGATTGCAAAGGAATCCTCCTGGGGGTTGGCAAGCGTTAGCGAGCAGGGGGGGGGGAGAAGAGCCCCTAGTCTATTATAAACCCAACAGATTAGTTTTTACTCTTTAAGTATATGTGGCATAACTCGAGAGTTTATAGAAATCGAGAGTGAAAGATAAACTTGTTTGTAGTTTTTCTTATAACTGATATTTGATTAAACTTTACATTGTATTTCTACTGCTGACATTTGAACGAATATTAATAAAATGGATATTCACCAAATTTGAAAATAAAGAAAGACACAGGTATACTTTGAGTGAAAATATTGGTTTATTATCGCAAGTGAGCGTCACACTTTTAAGTATGCCAGAAGGTATACGTGCAGTCACCAGACGTACAGCTTTCTCTGGAAATCATCCGAATGCCAGTGTTGTTTCTTTCTTTCTTTCTGTGCCGTAGAAGGAAAGGGCATTCTTCCCAGGCAGGATCTTCTGGCGCCGCCTTCGAACCATATACGCCTTTACTAATCCGATGATGGTGAGAACGAAGTCATAGACTGCAACCAGAGATATTCCAAGCCACATACCCATGTATCCGCCGACTGCGCTGAATAATTCCAGGCTCTAAGAAAGAATGAATGAGACAGAGGAAACGAATATTTTGTAACAGGGGATTTAAACAGAGACGCTATTTTTGATGAAATAGAATGAAGATGACAAATCATTGCAGCTATCATGGAAACTTCAGGTACAGAATACAGCCTTCATTGTAACGAGGTAAAAGACAGAAAGGCATTCGAAAATTTTATTGGTGCAAGGCGTTTTTTCGCTGCTGTTGTCTAAAATTATGTTCAACAGAAGATGGGATCTAAGAAGTCCCATAAACATTTGTTTCTTTTATTTTCTTACTTGGAAAATAATTTTTATAAAGAGTTAAAAAATGTATTGTTTGAATGCATTATTGCTGGCATTAGAAATTTAATAACCAAACAAAGGAAAAAGTTACGGAGTTGTAAAGTTGTTTCTCTGACATGCTAATCTTTGTGACAAACTTAGCAACATTGGCGACAAAAGGAATCTTCTAGAAAAGTCGTGAACTGTGGTCATATCTCTACTGGGAGCCAGAAATGTCAGGAACCTTCTAGAAATTACGTAACTTCCTACTGAAGTGATGTCACTACTTCGTACTGACATCACTTCCTGTTCAAAAGGTATAAAAGCAAGCTCTCAAAGCAAGAGCAGTGAGCTGAAGTTTGGTCAGCAGTGAAGCTGGTAAACTGAAAAAACATTTGAGAGCTGCGGAAAGTGCTGTATCTGAGATTTATGGGTGATCTCTATTGTATATTTGTTCAAGTGCTGTTCTGTTTTGTTTCCTGTGCTACGTTAGTGTTTTTTCTGAAAGTTTTCTGAAATCATTTTTTTATTATCCTGCTTCTTAATCTGCATTCACGCACACCCAACAAACGATTTTTGCAACGATATAAAAAATTACTATGGTGACTATGTATATGATTAAATATCATAAATGCAGGAATTGTATTTTCCAGTCTACTTTAATAGCGTAATTTTAATTCCTTTCTGTAATATTTTTAGCGAGTCGAAACAATCTAATTTGAATGAGAAATCACAGGCCAGTAGAAATCTAAAGACAATGGAGTCCTTGAGTTATCACGCGGTCAACGCCTGATAAACCACGTGACCTGCATGGGAGTATCTTTCCGTTAAAACGTTATGTAATGTTTTATATTCTAGCAGAAGGCTCGGAGATTTACCATGGAATATACGTCTGCGTGCACGGAATTATCGAGTTGACCGCTACGGGGTTTTTCCCGGTAGCAACAAGGCTGGGCGATGGCTATCTATATAGCTATGTATTTCTACCCGTAATATAAGTGATAAATTGTCTAAGCTACGTAGTGTTAATTCCTAACTATATCTTAACCTCTATCCTGTTTAAAAATGTAAATATTTCTGTTGGCTTTTTGATTGACATTCGTAAGACTTCTTCTAAGACTAAACAAACATTTATTAGAACACTAAAACATAACTATTGTCATGTTCTTAATACTTAAGTATTAAAATAATCATTCTGGATTAATATAATTTATTTACAGATTATTCAAAAATCATAGTTAGGCATAAGTATCGCTTAAGCGATCCGACAGTACGAGTTCATCACTCGTTAGCATCAACACTCATCGACCAAGTAGTGTTGAGTTGTCATAGTCCTACTGACATCCCCTTTTGAGATGTGAAATCTTTTACACAATTTTCAAAATCCACTTACAATTATAAGTCTAGAATACACATACAATGCCATAAGACTACAAAGAGAATTACACTGAAGGTAACAATTTTATACATAATCATTTAAATATCTTGGTTTATGACAAATTCGTCCACTTCTAGTGGTTGTTACATTTGTATCATTCATAGTGATGCATTTATTTTGACTTGGTCCATTAGTTGATCTTATTACATTATCAGGCATGGAATTATCATTATCAGACATGCTATAATCAGACATTTCATTTAATTCACCATGGGATTTAATTAAATATTTTCTATTCCTTTTCAATATTTTACCAGATTCACTTTTGACAGTGTAAGATCTCAA
Organism: Araneus ventricosus; assembly: GCA_013235015.1. Classification (NCBI taxonomy): domain Eukaryota; kingdom Metazoa; phylum Arthropoda; class Arachnida; order Araneae; family Araneidae; genus Araneus; species Araneus ventricosus. The sequence continues at coordinate 99,001 of BGPR01002841.1, read as the reverse complement.
ATCTTTATCAATTGATATTACCTGTGTAGGTTCCCAAGTCTTATTTTTCATGTTTTGCATGCGTACATTATCTCCTGGGTTTAATTTACTCAGAGATTTTGCTGAACGATCATGAAAATGCTTTTGAATTTGTTGACGCTTGGTCAACAGACCTTTGACATTATTAACTACTTCTGAGTTTAACAGATTGTTTGTCACAGGCAGTTTTGTTCGCAGTCTTCGACTAAACATTAACTGAGCTGGAGAGAGATTCAGCCCTGAGATTGGTGTATTCCTATATTCCATTAGACCAACAAAATGATTTTTATTGTCCTCTTTTGCCTTTCTCATTATTGTTTTCACTATCCCTACTCCCCTCTCAGCTTGGCCATTACTTTGATGGTGATGTGGACTAGAGAACTTATATTCAAAATCCCAAGTTTTAGCAAAATCTATGTACACATGACTATTAAATGGTATATTATCGGACACAACAAAATTTGGAATCCCATACCTTGAAAAAGTTTCCTTGAGAACATTAATTACTTCCGTAGCAGTTTTATTTACTAGCTCCGAAACTTCTATCCATTTAGAATAGTAATCCATTACTACCAAATAGTTTAAATTTCCAAACTCCATTATGTCCACCCCTATCTTCTCAAATGGTCTGTCAGGAACAGAATGAGGTTGCATAGGCTCTTTAGTGTTAGAACGCCTAAACTTTTCACATATTTCACAGTGTGAGACTATTGTTTCTATGTCTCTGTTTATGCCAGGCCAGTACATTATCTCCCTAGCTCGTTGTTTACACTTTTCCATCCCAAAGTGACCTTCATGAATTAATGTTAACATTTGTTGTCTTAAAGAATTAGGGACAACAATCTTATCATTTATAAACAGTAATCCTTCATTAGTATGTAAATCACTCTGAGATTTATAGTATTGTTTCAATTCTCGAGACCAATTTTTGGTTGCTACTTTAGGCCATCCCTCCTTAACAAATTTAATCACTGTTTGTAATTCTTTGTCCTGATCTGTCCCATGTTTAAACTGAGTTAATCTACTTTTACTCATAGGCAAATATTTAGTAATACTGTGTACCATATTACTCATTTCAGGGTCATCTTTAATCTGGTTATCACTTTTAAAAGCGCGTGATAATGTGTCTGCCAAGTACATTTGGTTTCCAGGTACATATTGCACTTCATAATCATATTTTAGGAGTTTTAATAGCATTTGCTGTAACCTGGATGATATTTTGGACATGGGTTTATTTACAATGGATGTGAGTGGTTTGTGATCGCTTTGTATAATCACATGACGACCATACACAAGATTATGGTACTTTTGAAATGAGAAAACAATTGCCAAAAGTTCTTTTTCTATCTGGGCATAATTTTTCTCGCATTCTGTGAGACTCCTAGACAGGAAAGAAACTGGCTGTCCATTTTGTATCAGACACGTACCTAGACCATCTTTAGAACTGTCACATTGTATTGTGATTTTTTCTGAGCCATTAAATACTTTTAATACAGGGGCACAACTAAGTAATTCCTTAATCCTGTTAAATGCTACAGTATGCTCATTTTCCCACCTAAACTCAATATTCTGTTTTATCAATTCCCTTAATGATGCTGTAATTTGAGACAGGTTGGATATAAATTTAGATAGGAAATTCACCATCCCTAGCAATCTTCTTGCCTCCCCTTTCGAACTAGGAGTAGGCATATCCACTATACCCTTAATGTGCCCTGGATCAGCTTTTATACCTTTATCTGAAATTATCTGACCCATGTATTTTACTTCTGTCATTCTAAACTGCAATTTATTAGCATTAAATTTAATGTTAGAAGCTTCAGCTCTTTTAAGAACCTCAGTTAAAGCTGCATCATGTGTGACTTTATCAGTGCCCGTTACAATTATGTCATCAAAATATACTTCCACACCATCAATATCGCCAAATAGCCTTTCGTTTCTCTTTTGGAACACTTCTGGGGCTGATGCAATTCCAAATGGAAGAACATTAAATTTATAGCGCCCATGAGGTGTGTTAAAAGTGCACAAATCTGAGCTTTCATTATCTAGAGGCACCTGCCAGAATCCATCCTTAAGATCTAGAACAGTAAATAATTTCTTCCCTTCTAGTCTACTGATTATATCCTCAGCAGAAGGGATTAAATGATGTTCCCTTTTTATGACTCTATTTAGATCCCTGGGATCTAGGCACAAACGTAAACTACCATTAGGTTTCTCTACAATTACTAAACTTTGGACCCAATCCGTAGGCTTATTTACTTTAGATATAATTTTATCAGCTTCTAACCTATTTAGAGTTTCTTTTAAGCGACTTTGTAATGCTTGTGGAACTCTCCTAGGTGGGTGTATAAAGCCCCGGACCCACGATCAGATAAACCACAGATTTCGTCTGCGGTACGCATTGTTTCCAATCGTGGGAACAGGCATATCCGTTGTCGCTCGGAGGCTTGTAAGGGCATCTGTGTTTTCCCGCGTTGAGTCGGTAAAAAGCTGAAACATCAAAGGCGCTACGCGATCCGTTCTAGCCTGTTGTGCTCTGTTCTACTCTCTTCTCGCGTCGTATTTTTTTAAGGACGA
>BGPR01002841.1:68300-96009 GCA_013235015.1 Araneus ventricosus | reverse complement strand
CCTGGATCAGCTTTTATACCTTTATCTGAAATTATCTGACCCATGTATTTTACTTCTGTCATTCTAAACTGCAATTTATTAGCATTAAATTTAATGTTAGAAGCTTCAGCTCTTTTAAGAACCTCAGTTAAAGCTGCATCATGTGTGACTTTATCAGTGCCCGTTACAATTATGTCATCAAAATATACTTCCACACCATCAATATCGCCAAATAGCCTTTCGTTTCTCTTTTGGAAGACTTCTGGGGCTGATGCAATTCCAAATGGAAGAACATTAAATTTATAGCGCCCATGAGGTGTGTTAAAAGTGCACAAATCTGAGCTTTCATTATCTAGAGGCACCTGCCAGAATCCATCCTTAAGATCTAGAACAGTAAATAATTTCTTCCCTTCTAGTCTACTGATTATATCCTCAGCAGAGGGGATTAAATGATGTTCCCTTTTTATGACTCTATTTAGATCCCTGGGATCTAGGCACAAACGTAAACTACCATTAGGTTTCTCTACAATTACTAAACTTTGGACCCAATCCGTAGGCTTATTTACTTTAGATATAATTTTATCAGCTTCTAACCTATTTAGAGTTTCTTTTAAGCGACTTTGTAATGCTTGTGGAACTCTCCTAGGTGGGTGTATTACTGGTACTGCATTGGGCTTCAATTCAATATGATACTCCTCCCCTGGGAATTTGCCAAGACCTTCAAAAACAGTTTCATACATTTTCAACACATCTGATTTATTATCAATGGTAATTTGGTTTATTCTTTGTATTAAATTCAATTTTACACATGCATTCAACCCCAATATTGGTGTTGACCTCGTTTCAATAATAATAAATTCAATAGGCATAATAGTATCATTACTTATGCATTCAAGACTTACCTTACCCATTGGCTTTATCTTAAAGTTACCATATGCAATTAATACAGTTTCAGTTTTAGTCAAGTTAACATTCAAATGTTTTACCATGTTATATGAGAGAACATTAGTCTCTGCTCCAGTATCAAGCTTAAATTTAATTTCAGTTGTTTTATCACCAACTCTCAACTGTATGGTTTTATACCAAGTTGATTCTGCATTAACTTGATTATTTATACTTACCTGTCCTACTGACAGAGATTCAATGAACAGTTCACTATTATTATTTTTATATTCAAGTTCTTGAATATTTTTCTTTCTACAGCCGACGGCGAAGTGATTTTTCTCTTTGCACTTTGAACATGTTTTACCATACGCAGGGCAGTCACCCTTTTTATGATTACGTCCACATTTTTTACAGTCATAAGTTAGCCCACTGGATTTGTCCTTTTTATAGTTCTTTTTAAACACCGATGTTTTAACCGCGTTGACACAGCTGCTACTAGCGAATCCTTTCAATGACTGGAACTGCTCTTTACTTGCCTCTGCTGCTCTCACAAATTCTGCTGCCTTTTGTAGAGTCAGTGATGGTTCCCGGAGCATTCTTTCCTGAAGGCTGGAATCGTTGATATTAAGCTCTCCTGCTGATCTCCAAAGTCACATGTAGTAACGAGGGTTTTTAACTGTGTTAAGTAATTGTCAAACGTTTGACCTTCGCGTTGTTTGCAAGAAAAAAATTTATATATTTCAAACACAACGTTTTGAGGAGGATTGCAATGTTCTTCAAAACACTTAAGCACTTCCTCAAGCTGTTCTCCTCCAGTTCTTTTAAAGGTGTTGTAGATTGCGACACCTTCATCTCCAAGGAGATTTAGTAATATTGCGATCTTAACATTTTCAGGTTTAGAGTTCTTTTCGGATGCCAGCATAAAATTGTTGAACTTTTGCACCCATCTTTTCCAATTCTCGGCCACATTTCCAATGGCGAATCGCATTTCACCCGGCGGCTTGAAAGTGTCCATCGTTTTTTAGTACGTGGTTACGCTTGCATCAGCTTATTACGACTTCCTTGCTGTGCTTACTTCAGCGTCTTTACTTTCCTGACACCATGTCATGTTCTTAATACTTAAGTATTAAAATAATCATTCTGGATTAATATACTTTTATTTACAGATTATTCAAAAATCATAGTTAGGCATAAGTATCGCTTAAGCGATCCGACAGTACGAGTTCATCACTCGTTAGCATCAACACTCATCGACCAAGTAGTGTTGAGTTGTCATAGTCCTACTGACAACTATTACGCTTTGTATCTAAGTACAACGTAACGTCGTTAAACCGTACTCGTACTCGTCTCATCTCTTATTTTTGAATCAAATTCAAAGTAAGTCAACATCTGACTGTTGCCACTCATCCGATATCATACACTGTTATAACAATAAATAAGTTGAAGTCGTGCTTTTGTCAGGCATAAATATTAAATATGCTTACATTTTATATCTGTAAATATCTCTCTCACTTATGTTTGTTTTAATTAATAACTAAATTTAATTTTTCTTTAACTGAGTTTTCCTTTTATTCTTGCACACCCTAGATGCTAGATTAAATTTGGCTTCGGTTAAAAAATAGAAAACTTAAATTATAAATTTTGACTTCAGTTCAATTTGGCGATCAGGAACTTCGATCTCCACATAGATCTGTCTTCTGGTGCTGTATAATATTCTTTTATATCAGAAACAGATACCGATCCTTTCAAAATGCCAAGACTAGCACTTTTTGACGATTTTATTTCGGAAAGGGATGACAGGCAATGTATAAGATGAGCGCATTTCTGGAGTTCTTTGTTAGGTCACGATAAGAGAAACGAAAAAATCTCCCCCTTCACTTTTCACTTGACCCCTATTTTGGTAAAATCAACTCCGCCTGGCGCACGCGCAAAAGCGCGGAGGATTTCGGAATCCAAGAATAATCTATATGCGTTCAGTGAAGTTTTTGTTTTCTGGAACGTTCGAGGAAAACTCACCCTCTTAAAAAATATGACTTATCTAAATCATAAATACGCAAAAAAAGCTGAAAATGATAGTTACCTCAAATTTTGGATTGTACGTCAAATTGGTGATTTCAAAGTTGTCGAAGAGGATGTCAATGGTAATTCTGGAGCACCTATAAAATATCAGTTTCATGTTAGAGAGGAAGAGTCAATTTGCAAATTTTCATCTTTGATTATTTTACCTAAATGTTGAATTGACTGTTACAAAAGTTACAAAATCAATAATTATTTTCAGTTAAAAGAAAAATTAATTCTAATTAAAAAGTATTTAGTTAATTCTAATTAAAAAAACTTCCAAACAGTGTTTCCTTTCATATTTCATTCATGGTGTCATATTAATGTAATTTTTCTGAAAAAAGTGGAATTATAGAGTTTTGGCGAATGATAGGTAAAAGTTTGAAATGACTTGCTGATTCAAAGGTTGCGTTACATAAACAGTGTTAGAAGGTGCTCATTCTATACAGCTTGTAGCTTATACAGCTTCAGAAATATTACGGCAACCAAGACATATTTATATTGGGAGAATTTGTTTCTCATCGGAGTTATTCGTAAATCAAGGTTTTATTGTACATTTAAAAATTGTAACAGTACGTTTGATTTATTATTTTAGACCTTATAAATATAAATATTACAATTCATGTTTAAATTTTTCAACCATTAAAACCCTCTCACATCGAGCGAGGCGGTCGAAAAACTCCTTAACAGCGACGAAGGCCGGTCTGAGGCGGTTGGCTTCTTTTGAGGGTAGGTGAGGTTCTGCGATCGCTTCGGAGATAAGTGCGGTAGGAGGACCAATTATCCTAGCCAACCGCAGCCCATTTCCGTGCTCCTCAGGGGTAGGTTATAGCAGGGGCTGGGGTAAATAACAACCCAGGTTGGGAGAGCCCAATTCATGTCGTATCCTCCCAAAAATGCCCGGTTTTAAAGGGGCTAGAAGAGAAAAGTCGCCTCAGAATTAAAGAGTCAAATATATAGTTTTTACCTTTATAATAATTTTTTAGTAAATTCATTATAACATAAGTTACACAGTTATTTAGTAGTCAAATAAAATAGGAAAAAAAATCTTAAGCGGCATCCAAAACACACCAAGGAAAGTTGAACTTGAAAAGAATGAAGCTTGCTTGCGGAGAAAAGATGTACTTACTCTGGATTCCAAACTTTTCTTCCTGAGCAGTCATGCTGTAAGGAAAAAAGAAGTACTAATACTACTGCAGAGGATTATTAATTATTTTTAAGGACTGAATTATGGGGCTAATAATTTACAATTGCCATTTCCTCAGTTCGCCTGGAAATGAAATGACTATAGATCTCACCCAAGGGTGTCAAACTCGAATCCCATAACGAATATCTTTGCGGCCCGGCAAACATGACATTATATAACACAATTTTTAATAAAAATTTCGTAGTATATTTTTAAAAAATCTTAATTATACATGATTATGAAAAACGAGCCGCTCGATTCGCCAATGACAGATTACTAGTCGTATTACATCGACGCACAACTCCCCTTTCCCCACCAATAGCAGAGTGTATTTTAGCAGCCTATAATAAAACAAGTAATATACAAAAACAAATTTTAAAGTCAATTGCTACTTAGGCGATTCGAGATATAATGAAAAATGTACTGCGCATGCGCAAAGATATGGATAAAATATGGGGGTGCTTCGATGATCCCATGGGCCAACCATATACCCAAGAACCAAGTCTGTAATGTTAATAGTTTTCGAGATATAATGAAAAACGTACTGTGCAAAGGGTGGATAGAATTTTTTTTTTTTCAGAATTTCAAAACCTACCTATGCGGAAAAGATGTTCTATGGTATGGAGATTAAGAGAAAAATAATAAAAAAATTTAAATTTTAAATTTAATACTACCGAAAGGGGGTTGAATTTTCAAAAAAAAATTGGAAAAATACTTAATTTTGATTATTGATTATACGATTTTAGATTCGAAATAATTGTTTTTTCTGCAATATAAATAACCAAAAATGATGATTAATGAGTAGTGAGTACTAAGTAGCGAGTAATATAATGTACATTGCAACAACGTGATCGGTCAGACAAGAAAACGGAAATCGTGGGATGTATTCAACCGGCTTGAAAATGCACACGATGCTGACGGAAAATCGTCAGCAGCGATAATTCAAACCAATCGGGTGTGACTTTGACGGTGACGTTATTTGCCCTAACGAAGACCGAAATCCTGTCTGACCGGTTGCCTCAATGCGGCATGTGCTACAAACCTTTTTGGTAAGCGGCATTGCGCTCACGCTGACGAAAACAGCGTACGATAGCTCTCAGTGTGATATAGACTTAAAAATGACCTTCTCAAAATGTAACTTTAAAAATCTTTATTTATATACTAACTGAATAGTCCGTTGGTGAACGGGGTATAAAAATTTGCCCCAAGGAGGGGGGTTGTAGCATCCCCGACAGTGAGGCCTCCTGCCCGGACCCTCCACTGGGGCCATCCCTGTTGGTCCGATCAATTATTTTCACATTTGAGGGTAAATAAGTCTCTTACCAGATCCAGAATTACTGACATTTACCTTGGATCCGTTTAGAAATGAATCTCTGTGGACAATCTGTCCCTCGAAGCGCGAAAATCGGCAGCAGAGAAGAGATGCCAGGAAGAAAGTCTTCGCTTTACAATTGTCCTTCTTTTTTCAATGCTCTATTTTCGAAATAAACCTACGTTTCTCTAAAAATTTGAAGGGTTTTTTTTCGGATGCCAACATAAGTTTAGATAAGGCTTATTTGGTCCGTGATAGCATTTGAGTTTGACACCTTTGATCTAACCTATTGCAATCTGTGCAAATAATTTTTCTTTATTTAGGATTCACAGAGAATTTGAATTATTGTAAGGAAACAAACAAACCAAGAAATTCGAACCCCTACTCCGTATATCGTAATACCCCTACGACCAGTGACGAATCTAGGGGGTGCTATGGGGCTGCAGCCTCCCCCGAGCTAAACCAGAATACTTGATTTTATTTAAAATCACTACAGCTGTTTGTTCTTAATCTCCCTTAAAAAAATAACGTGGCAACATTGCTTCCTGGTTTGACAGGCTCAAATATTTTCTCTGTTCTGCAGACATTCCACACGTATTTGTAGCGTTGGTGCGGTCGAAGCCATGAGGTTCCACATACAAAAAATTTTATCAGCACCCCCTCAGATCCAAATCCTGGATTCGCCACTGCCTAAGACGAAACATCTTAGTGTGATATTTTAGGCTTGATTTCATCAGTAGTATATCAGTAAAGAATATCCCTAGAATAAGGTTTATTATAAAACTTCAAATTTATGTAGCTGTTATTATTTCTTGTTTTTCCAAAGTCCTGTTGTGACTTGAAATATGCGCATTCGAATAATTCAGGGTATAAAGAGATCTATTATATTAAGGAAGAAAAAAGGGTTTCAATATATATTTAAATTTTTAAAGAATATAAAAATATCACAGATACTTCAACCGATTAACAAATTTGTTTTGAAAAATTTTTTTCTCATGAAATAATGAACGAAAATGACTTACCCCTTTAATTTTCTTCCTTCTTCCCTGCAAAACAAAAGGCATTAACATGCATAAGATTTTATACATGAGGAGAAGTAACTTTACTTATCAGATGGAAACTATTTATTTAATATAATGTTATAATCGGAGATCAATTTTTCACTGAATAAGGAATTTGATTTACTTCAATATAATTTAAACTTATTAGCATTCCGTTTTGAAGCAACACGTAGGTGATTTTGGGACGACTTTGATATTTGAACCGCGGTCAAATGACGAGGATTAAACCTGAACTGGCACTCCCTCCTCTCCACCCTTCCGCATCACAACAGAGGGTGTCCCACTGCGCACGATTTGGCGTGAGCCAGCCCGAATACATGGCGGATCTTCAGTGGAATCGGGTTTCAAATCTGGAACCCTTCGGCCGCGAAGCCGAGACCTTACCACTAGGCCACTGCGACCACTTTACTTAATTTAGATATATCAAACTTTGGGACTACTAATCCTGAAAAGATGCAAAGCGAAATGGCATTGTGGTCAGAATGTGCGACTTGAGATGTATTTCCACATCGGTCACTGTTGGCGCCTTTGAACTGTAAACTGGCGATAAACGGTTGCCAGAATATGTGAGCGCGCCAATGCGCACTTACTATGCATGGCTCTTGTCTCTCGCTGGTCTGTTCTGTAAAAACCATGTAAATAGTTCTGTGTGTGTGATCGTACAATAAATGTTGTGATCGTGAACAAGGGCTGTGCTTGAACTTTCTGATGCGACGGACATCAATCACAATACGTATTCCACTCCACTGCTCTCCATGAGTTTGGACGGAAACAGACACGACAAATTCCTTTGAGTAAACCATTCTGCTCGGTGCCATGCAGAATGCAGCAAAATACAGGGTGGTACTGAGGAGAATAGAGAATAGGACGGTTTTTAAATGAACAGGAAACCGTTACTTTGAGCGGGGAAAAAAACCCCAGCGTTTGTGGTCTCCCCAAAACTTTCTCGTATCCACCCTAACACGAGCGTGTAAAAAAATAAACAGAGCGCCAGTAACATGTTCCATTCCCTAACACATGTGGGGGAAAACGAGCGAATCGGTTGCGCCTTTCTTTTGCGTTGTAGAATGGTGGAGAAACCGAATACGCAATTTGAATTGAATTTTTCAATCGATTGAAACGAAAATTGGGCACGGATCTATAATTAATGATACCAATTTTTATTTATCTATGTAATAGTGTTTAGGAGGTATCGTGTTCACAAGCATACGATTATAGAGACCGATAGACAGTCAACTCTTCGACGGATTTGGCCCAAAATTTGATATGAACCTACATTCCTGATAATAAAACTGTGTACCAAATTTAATCAACCTACCTATTTAGGTTTTTAAGTTACCGTGTTCATATGAACACGGACAGACAGACTTCCCGTGGACGAATATTGTTTAAAATTTGATAGAAACCCACAAATTATGTGTAAATATTACATTCCAAATTTCATCCCACTAGCTCTAATAGCTTTAGACAGACAGACGAAATTCCAAAATTGTGTTTTTCGGAATCAGGGAGGTCTAAAACGCGGAGATTCATCAAAATCTCGAGTTCGAATTTTTTGACGATTACAATACTTTCCCTTTGTATACTTCGTATACGAGAAAGTCAAAACCCCTCCAGTCAGAAACTTTGTAGCATGATAATGCTTATGCTTGATTCGTTTGTCTTGTCTGAGTCTTGCTTGATTGCATCAGCTGTTTCATGCTGTGCGTAACGATTCTTACATCACGTGATTTACGGGGGAAATGTTAGCCGGACAACATTATCATGCTAGAAGAAACATCCACTGTTCTGAAATATGTTAAAACATGAGTTACAGAAATTTAATATTTGTGTTTCCTTAGTCGCACAACAGCTATTGAAATATTTACATTGATTACTCACAAACTTGCTATTTTTGTGCACGCGGTTATATAAAGGAAAATCATTGTTACGAAATTGGGTTTAAAGCTAATTTTGAAAAATTTGTTAAGATATACCACCTGGACATTTTTCGATGAACAGTGATAGAGAAGTAATTAAGAAAAATGGTATTTTTGCATTTTATTAATCTTTGAAATAATTTAATTAACTTTTCAAGAAATACACTTTAAAGTAGAAAAAATAGCATTAAAAATTGCGTCATCAATCCGTTCAAGGAAACCGGTTCACCAAATTGGACCACCAATTACTTTAAGCACAATTAAAGTAAAAGTTTTTTTTAATTTTCAAAATCACCTCAGCAGACAATACAGGAACCCAAATATGACATTTTATGCGCTGTATCACTTCTTTTTTTCTTTCTTTCCTCACATGATACGATGCCATATAACCTTAACTTTCGTTATATTTGAACCAACATTTGATGTCCTTTAATATCCTGATATTCTTATTATTATATTTACTTTGCATTGTTCCACTTTCAACTTATGATTTGGGGCTAAGAATGACTATAACTTTTTTCTGGCCTATTCCTCTAGTTCAATATAATAATACCATTGATCTAAACAGTCCAATTTCTTCAGCTGTCTGCGGTCCAACAACTGACAACTCTTGGACAACAACAAAATTGCCCTAATATTATCTTTAAACTGTTTTAATAAAATGATTATAGGAAATTGTAGCTAAACAAGTTTCCTCTCTGAGGATATAAAGCATATTTTTCTACTCACTTTAAAACAGCGAAATGCCTATTTTTATGCCCATTAGTCTTTCGTATCTTAATGCCTATTAGTCTTTCGTAAAAATACTGAACCGGTGATTTCTAAATGAGAGCGAAGACACTTATTCTCTAACTTTAACCAAGTAACACTTTCTCTAAAAAATGATTCCACAAACTATATTTTCATTGTTGCAGGATAAGTTGCCTATTTTATGTCCCAAATAATTAAATAATAATAAATTTAATAATACATTTTTAAAAATATTTTTTGGCATAATTTACTACAAAACTTTTCATTGTTTAAACAAATATTTAATCCTCTGAGCGTTTCACACGTACTTTTACGTTGACCTTGGACTACCCCATAAGCGGAAAACGCGCATTTCAACGTGGGGTCGGAAACACGCCTTAATCGAACTGCACGCATTTTTACTGCCATTGTGAACTGTCTCTAAAGCCTGGTGAAAACTAGTTTGAATAGGTTCCAAGCCGAATAAGACGGATTCTTGCGGTTACTCCCTCCACGGGGGTTGTTGATTGTCCATAGATCAGAGGGGGGAAAAGACTGGATCTGCTGCGCTTTCGGAACATCTTCTGTTGGGAGGAAGACACATTTTTGAAACAGATAAAGGGTCTTCAATCGCTCGCTTTTCGAATCGCTTTACAAACGAGACCGAACCACCCAGAGGGTTAATCGCATATTTCTCTTTCATTGATGTAATCTGAGATAATATCCTAATACATTTTGCCTTCATAGTTTATTTCCTCAAAATTTTTGTGAAATCTGTAAACGAAGCTCTCCGAGATATTACTTTGCTTACATTGAGAAAAATAAGCTGAAAGGTTATGGTTGCTATGTTTTCATTCTTTTTTCAACGTGGTTTAATCCAACTAATTAAATTCTTTCCATAAAATTTGTTGCGTCATTTTAATGTTGAAATCAAATGCATATTTTACGAGAGGAATAAGAATGTGAAGATAGTGCCAAAAATATGGGATTAGAGGTTTCAAATGACATAATCAGTTATTTGACTCCCTTACGAACATTTATGTAGACAATGAACGGAAGAGCTCCAAGGTCACAAATAGATCATGGGTTAAATATCTACCACAATCTGAAGTTTAAAATTACGTTGTTAAGAGAACCACGAATAGGTGATGGTCGAAATTCGACAACTCTCGCCTGTGTTCTAATGATGTAATGTTCTAAGATTTGTGCAATGCCTTTCAGATTTCATAAAAATAACATTTCATATAAAGTAAGATGTGTTGTGGAAGTCGGAAAGCGATTCTTTAATGACATGACTGATTAATTGTGTTCAGATGACTTTCAGTTTAGTCTGCAAATTAGCACCAAATGATAGCTGGAATGTTACCATTTTTTTCATAATAAATTAAGTCATATTACGTTACTAGAAAGAGAAAAATAATACACAAAGCAATAAAAACTATGTACTGTTACAAAGCTATAAAGTTGTTTCCCCGAGGTGCTAATCTTGGCGACAAATTTGGCGGCCTTGGAGACAGATTTGGGAACCATTTTGGCGACAAAGTTGGCGACAAAATGAATTTTCTAGAGAGACCTCGAACTGTCAACCTATTTCTACAGGCTTCATGAACATTCTGGAGATTACGTCGCTTCCTACGTAACGACGTCACTTCCTATTGAAAAACTATAAAAGCAAGCTCTCAAGTGAGATTTATCGGTAATCTCTGTTGTGAATTTTTACAAGTGCTGTTTTAGAACTTGTGCTACGTTTCTTCCCCTAGAATATTTGTAAAATAAAGAGCTTTATTTTTAAAATCCTGCTTATTCGATTGCATTCACGTACACCCACAATACAATTTTATTACATAACGCCTGACAGAACATTCGAAATGCGAGTTGGATCAATTTTCTTAATATTCTACATTAATACACTTTGAACATACATGCATAATATACAGCACGTATTTAAGCGAACATCAGTAAAAAAGTAGATGAATGAAATTAAAAATAGAAAAAAATGAAAATAATAATTGCTTACTTCTGTGGAAGACAGAAAATTTGACACCTGAAAAAACAAAAATTAGCGGTATAGTCCAAATTTTTTGAAATCTGATAAAGAAAGATGAATAAGCAATTAAATAAATCTCGTACATTTTGCGACAATATTAAAATTTTTTGTAGTTTTTCCATATTTTAGTTCAGAGTCTTGAAGTTATTGATACATATATATATATATATATATTTTATCTTAGGATAATTTAAATTTTGATTTTTTAAAAGAAATAATAAAACAAAAATAATTAAGACATGTTTACATTAGATTTCAAGAACTTCAATTAAGAATGAAATACTTACAAATAACTGTACAACTGTTATCTCGACTTCCTCTCTCTCAACAGTATAAGATATGGAACTGAAAAGACAAAATAGTTTACTTTCTCAGTCCTTCCCTTTTCCAAAATAATGTTCGCTACCTATTATTTCAAACATCAATGATTCATTAATATACTTAAATTCTAGCATTGGCAGTTAAAGATAAATGCATACGTTAGATTTATATTTATTAGCTAATATATCCGATGTTGCTCAGGATAAAAATATTTTCAAGACTAAGTATTTATAACACTTTAAAGTTACTAAAAGGTTTTTCGCAGCAGCATTTGACGTTGATTTTCTCTCAGCCCCTGCCGTGTCGTCTGACCCCTCGGTCATCAGCTAAAGCCTTCAATTGTGGCATCGCATACCAAATCTCATTCCTCTAAATCATTGCGCACATTGTATGATTTGCATCATTTCTTATTCCACTGTTTCCTCACATATGATACTGAATTATGTAGCCTTACTTTTTATTCTCTTTGAACCAACAATTGATTTTTTTATTGACCTTTTATTGTTTTTAACCTATTCCACTTTCAATCTAGGCGGAGTACTAGTTGTGATAGCTGCTGACTGAGCTATTCCTCTAGCTGGAGATAATTGTTCCGTTGATTTGTCCAGTCCAATTTCGGCAACTTGTGTGGTTGCCGTGAATGTGGTCCAATTTCAGCAACAACAAGCCTCCCCCTAAGATTACCTTTTAAAATTGTTGTTTAAAATTTAGCGAAGCAATTAATTTTTCTGAGAATATAATAACATATTTTGCTACTTATTTTAAAATGTCCTTTTATCGGTTTTTATGTAATGTAATTTTATTGTTTAATTTTATTATTGTAGGGACATCAGTCTTTTCCAAAGTGTTTAGTTGATGCTATTTAATTGTAAACAATTGTTTTTCTTAAAGGTGGTTTTACACGAGGTCAATACATGCGGCACAATAGCATGTAATTGTACCGACAAGAACATGCCATCTCCGCTGTTTCTGCTCATGCCTGATCTTCTTCCAGCGCATGCGTCAATTTATTGGCCCTCATATATTGGCCTCGTGTAAACCCACCTTTAGAGTAACCACATGATTCCACAAACCACATTTACATCGTTGCAACATAATTTGCCTATTTTACGGCCCGAATATTTCATAGAATTGAAGCTACGAAACCATTGACGGTTCCATTTCGGCCAATTTCACCTATATTTAGTGTTTGACACTTCTTTTCTTTTTTTGTTTTTTAACGGTTGACGCTTAGCGATGAAAACGCTCTTTGTGCCTAAGTCTTTAACCTAGCAACAAAACTACTCGGCGCTGCTTTAAGTTAAAGCATCAGAAGTAAATATATTAAGCTTAACCATAAATGCTTTCTCCCCCTCTATTTCAGTTGCTTCCGGCAGCGATAGATGGCGACACATCTGCCTAGACGAAGCCCTTGCTTTCACCTTTCCTCCTCCCAGGCATTACTAGGCATGAAGCGAGCACCACAGCATTGCACTCCTCGTCAGGTCGAGGACACTACCACATGTGACAAATCCTTGGATCCAAGCTTCTATGTTCAAATCAAGATCGTCATGCTAACTGGTGTAACTTGTCATGTTTCGGAGTTTGTGGCACCACAGATCGTGCGATCCGTTGAATTCCCATCGTTATGTGTGTAAATGATTTTTGCTAGGATGAACAGTGTCCTCATTATAGCGACCGAAGCGAGCAGCGTTTGCATAGTAAACCTGGAAGAATTGCTACGCAATTCTTCTGGGGGTTGGTGAGCGTTAGTTTTCAGGGGACAGAGCACCCTATTATATTGAATTTTGTACAAACACATTGTCATTAACAAGGGAATAAGAAATATTTACTGTATGTAAATTATAATTTTCGAACTTACTCGCACGGTTGATTGTAACTGTCAGCCAGAGTCATGCATTCTTGGGTGGGATTCGTTACTGAAAAAGAGTGAGAGAGAGGAAAAACTTCAGTTTTACAATGCAAACAAACCAGCGGGAGAGTTCATCCCTTGACTACTAGCACAATATGGAGCGTTCTGTTCATTTCTCCTATAATGCCTCTTATGCACCTGCGATTTGCGTCGGAGAAAACATTTGCAACAAAATGCCGGAGAAGTGATTAGCGGCTTGAAATGCATTGAGAGAAGTTGTGTAGTAGACACGGACCTCCCGCAGTTTAGTTATATTAAGGTCGCATTTTGAAGCAGCAGGAGGACTATTTTGGGACGGAGCTCCTAATTTTGAACCTCGGTCAGATGACTTGGACAACACCTGAGCTGGCACCCCCTCTCCAAAATTCCGTAGCACACCAGGGGAGGACATTTGATCCTCTGAGAATGATTTAACTTGAAATAGGCCCAATACACGACGGAATTTCATTGCAATCGGGTTTCGAACCTGGAACCCTCCGGCCAAAGCCGAGACCTTATACCACTAGTCCACCGCGACATCTGGACCTTTCGCACAGCAAGAGACTCGCTAAGAACTTGTCCGGCACATTTGCTTTGCACTTTAGCATCGAACTGAAAAAGTGCCGGACAAGCCATTAATGACACTCTTCCTAAAGTAAACTTTAAGAACTGCCCCCCTTATGTAGCACTTTTTTCAAGAAATTTTTAAGTAACATTTAACTGATCAATTGCGCATTATTTTTGAAGCAAGTACTGAGATCATATTTTTTAGACGTTTTTGTATGTTTCATTTCCCTAAAATTCCTTTTCTTCATTCATGAATGATATTTTTATCATAATATTGCGTATGAGTATGAAGTCTAGTTTACACTTCCTTTGCTGAGGGCATTCAATATATTGCTAAAAATTGAAATTAACAAAAGAAACACAGGTTGACAATGAAATCTTCTTACCGTTTTTTTCCATTAACATTCCACAGACGCTGTTAGTGTGAGGATAGTCCACCTTGATGGGCACGCAGTCCAACTGCTCGTTATATCTCCTTGCGCGGCATTCTTGAACCACCCCCTACAAAACGCATTTCAAAAACTGTTCGAAAAAGTTTCTCCAGTTAAACCAAAAAGTGGTTTTCTCATCCAAAAGAAAAATGTCAGTGATTTCAGTCAAAATTCGATTTTTAAAGATGCGTAGTACAAAAAGTTTTCAATCCTACTGCATATCACATATTTTACCAAAAATATCTGCATTCCAAATAGCGGACAGATAATTTGATTGTGGGCTCGAAATATCAGGTAAAAGAAGGAGACTACAATGAGGGTCATTACGAGCAATCATATGTGTGACGAATTTAGGTGCAATGTGCCTGTCACATCAATATGGCAATATCTGCATTCCAAACAATGGACAAGTAATTTGATTGGGGGGTCCAAATATCATGTAAAGGAAGGAGACTACAAGGAGGGACATTACGAGCAATAATATGTGTGACGAATTTAGGTGCAATGTGCCTGTCACATCAATATGGTAATATCTGCATTCCAAACAATGCATAAGTAATTGATTGGGGTCTAAATATCACGTAAAGGAAGGAGACTACAAGGAGGAACATGTTATAAGCAATAATGTGTGACGAATTTAGTATAAATTAAGCATGCCATCAATATGCAATATCTGCATTCCAAACAATGGACAATAATTTGATTGGGGGCCAAATATCAGTAAGGAAGGAGACTACAAGAGGGACATTACGAAAATCATATATGTGAGAATTTAGTGCAATGTGCTGCTACATCATATGTAATATCTGCATTCAAACATGGACAAGTAATTTGATAGTCAAAGACAGTGTAAGGAAGGAGACTACAAGGAGGGACATTTACGTAAGCAATGAATAATGTGACGAGATTTAGATTACAAGTGTACTGATCACATCAATATCAAAGCAATCTGCTATTCCAAACAATGGACAAGTAATTGATTGGGGGGGGTCCAAATATCATGTAAAGGAAGAAGACTACAAGGAGCAACAGACTTCGGATATTACGAGCAATCATATGTGTGAAGAACTTAGATGCAATGTGCCTGTCAGATCATAATTACAATATCTGCACTCTAAACAGCGGACAAGTAATTTGATTGGGGGTCGAAATATTATGTAACGGATGGAGACTACAAGGAGGGACAGACTTCTATCTTTCCTGGAAGTGGAGTAGGAACAAAAATGTCCATGCCGTGTCTGCGAGGCCGGTTGCGCCCGACGGAGTTTAAAGTCCATTCAGCCAGTGCTTTATACTTTATCTGATGTCTCCTTTTTTTCTACTTAGTTCACAGGCAAACGATGCCCTCTAAGGTCCGGTGCACATTTGCGATTTGTGTCTTGAAGCAATAAACGAGTCATTTACTGTAAAAGCCTTAAATGGGACGAAATACATTGTGAAGACCTAGCCGATCCCCACATGCCTCCTGTGGAGCCACAAAGGGGGCACGTGGGATACTATTGTTATATTTTACTGCTCAACGACACAAATCGGCTGGTGTACACCGGGCCTTTCCCAGCGACTGGAAAATATATCGAAGATGCTGTACTCTCCGCAGGGGGTAGGTGGGGACTCGCTAGATCTTCTCAATGTATTTCGTCCAGTTTGTGGCTTTTACAGTAAATGACTCGTTTATTGCCTCAACATTTAGGATACATCACATTTTAAGATACGAATTCCCTTACAAGGCTTAATTACACACGCCTTCAATATATTTTGATATTTTAAACAATTAATATCAAACATTTTTGCCTATCGCTTACCATTATTTAATTATATTAACCCTCTCACGTTCATTGGTTTTGCAGTGAAACCACACATTGAGCATTTTTTTTTACTGCGCATGGGCTGAACGTAGCGTAATTTTTCTATAATAACTTAAGAGCCAGATATATAGACCTACTTATATAAAAATTTGGTTCAATACCGTTAGTATTCACAAAGATATCGGCATCGCAAGAGCTAAATTGCTTTACAATTCTAAGAGAAACAAAATGATACATATTCTTCCACAAATTGATATTTTTTATATTGAATCTTGGAAAGTAATATTGAATTTCATGAGGTTGAATATCCTGAATACTCACGTAAATTTGTAATTTAAATACATAATTTAAATTGCATTTCGACGATAACTTATTCGGAGGCAAAATAGCCCGTTAAAAACTCATTGGTTTCACTGTGAAACCACAAATTTCTTGAAAAAAAGTTCCTTTACGCATTTATGATCAGCTGCATGTCCAACACTCATTTTTGAAATACATTTAGCAATTTTCAGAACGAAACATAATAAGGGCTAAAGTGTGAAGTTTATTATTGTGCTTATATCGTGTTTCCTTTCGTATTTTTTTTTGCAATAATATCTTGTGGTTCAAGCTTAACTTCAGTGCGTCACTTATGTCTGCCCCGACATAGTTAGGCCACTGTCTGCAGATTAACGAAATGTCGCTTAAACTGTTGTAAAGTCATTTAAGATGACTTACTGTTTCCCCAGTTCATGAATGTGTTGTTTGTTTCAGAAAGTTATTGCTAGTCTGAAGTAGCTGATTGTGAAAATGGAACTTAAAGAAATTACCGTTTGAGAGACAGGCCCCTTTCCTCCGTTTTCTCTCCAGCTCTTCAAGTAATCCGTGCATTTGGTTTGGTAGGGACTCGGCAACAGGTGCGTCTCTTCCTTTCAAAAAGAGTGGAAAATAATGTTGTGTTATATCTATCTATATCTATATACAATATATATATCTACAATAATATATATATATATATGTAGTTTTTATACCATTAATACTCAAATAACATTTTCATCATATATACCTATTAAACCCTCATTTAAAATTAAATATAAAAAACAATATAACGTAATATTATTCACAGAATGAAACACAGAAAGATAATAAGATTTAAAACTATTACTATGAAAAAGACAACCAAGATATGGAATTCCAACAATCAAATGCCAATCGACCTTAGGAATCGATTATGTCACATTATTTCGAAATTTATAGGCGCCAACCTTCTGTGAGGGCTAATTGGTGGAAAAAGACAACAAATATAGGAGTAAATCTCCAAAATATATTAAGAAAAAAAAAACAAAAAATTGAATAAATGCTTACTGATTAAAAGTCATAGCAATAAATGCCTAAAGCTGAATACGAAATACAGTTCCGCATTTAATTTGAAAATATAATGACTAAAATATGTTATATATACTATATTAAATCATCATTAATAAATTAAACTATAAATATATATTTTTTAAAAACGTTATATTAACTTATTTTATTTTGATACAATCGTTTAAATAATGATGTAATTCTTCATATTATCATTTGGAAACTAATTCTAATAATAGTGGCGCCATCTACCTATGTTATAATGTACTAAAATCTGAAATTCAAAGGATATGAATATTTCAAACTAATCAATTCTAATATACTATTAATTTAAAGTTGTTAATAATTTTTTGTTAATATAAGCAAGCATGAAATTAATAGGAAATCTATATATCAAGGCATTTTCAATAAATGTATCGATATATGATCTCTGTTTTTTACTATCTGTGATTGAAATATTGCTTCTATGTATATAGTTCAGGCTGATGTTTCGAAATATTTGAATACTTATATTGCTATTCCAAAATGGATAAAAAATTTCCGTATTTAATTTGTTATTAACTATTTTGATCTCAAGATCTAGAAAATGTGTAGAAGAAATACCTTCATTAGTTTTAATTAAAGTTAAATACTCTGGATAAAAGTCAATAAGTGGATTGTATCCTTCTACTCTTGAACAAATAATTAAATCATCAATATACCTGTACATTATACAAGAATTGTAATTAATTTCTTTTTCATAATAATGTAAATATAAGTTAGCAAGAGCATTACTTGCTGGTCCACTTTGTGGAATACCTTTAATTTGTTGGTGTAATTTATTGTCAAAGCTAATATAATTTTCTTTTAATATAACCTCTATTAGTGTTTTATATTTTTTAAAATCAATCATTTTACATATGCTAAAATCTTCATAAATCTTTAATAAAATTCTCATGAAATCTTTGATATCTATACTATTGAATAAATCTTCATGTAAATATCAAGATTTATTCAAGATATATATATATATATAACAATGCCATGAAAATCAATCAATGTTGAACATAAATGGAAAGACTTTATATTATCGGTAAAAGCGTATAGATGCTCATCAGGGGTAAATAAGTAAAATCTATACGAACCGCTAAAGAAGGGATGTTTATGTTGATTATGTTGCTATTACAATTCTGTTATGATTGTTTCTCATTTGTTATTATATATATATATATATATATACAGAAACAAATGCAATAACTAATCAAGAAATTAATTTTAATCGAAGAAATTCTTAAATCGAAGAAATACTATTTCAAATGAAGTAAATTTTACGAAATGGATACAATATGGTTGACATAAATTCTCGCTCGACTTAGAGGTGCTCTGTGCTCGGTACTTGGCAACTACGGGAGGTTGCCCTGGATCGTCATCATGCTATCCAGATAAATCTTTCAACTTTAAAAACACGTTTTCCGATAATGATTCTGATGCTGCTTTCGGACACAATATTAAGAGATGTGAGGATTCTAGATGCAAGACATGCCCTCTGTTTGATGATAGATGTATTTCCTCGGATAAGTTTGCTTTACTCGGTTGTGAAGTTTACAACATTATTTGCTTCCTCAAATGTGATACTTGTAGTATGGGATGCATAGTAGGGTGGATCGCTCTTCTATGGAAAAAAAAATTAATATTAATCAAAACCTACCTATGCGGAAAAGATGTTCTATGGTATGGAGATTAAGAGAAAAATAAAATAAAAAAATTAAATTTTAGGTTAAGAACCGCCGCAAGGGGGTTGAATTTTTGAAAAAAAATGGAAAAATACCTAATTTTGATTATACGATTTTTTTAAAAAAATTATTATTAATTAAAACCTACCTATGCGGAAAAGATGTTCTATGGTATGGAAATTAAGAGAAAAATAATAAAAAAAATTTAAATTCAAAACTTAATACTGCCGCAAGGGGGTTGAATTTTTGAAAAAAATGAAAAAAATACTGAATTTTGATTATACGATTTTTTAAAAAAATATTATTATTCATCAAAACCTACTTATGCGTAAAAGATGTTCTATGGTATAGAGATTAAGAGAAAAATAACAAAAGAATTTAAATTCTAAATTTAATACTACCGAAAGGGGGGGTTGAATTTTCAAAAAAAAATGGAAAAATACTTAATTTTGATTATTGATTATACGATTTTAGATTCTAAATAATTGTTTTTTTTGCAATATAAATAAACAAAAGTGATGATTAATGAGTAGTGAGTAGTATAATGTACATTGCAACATTTTATGACTCAGCTCGCCCTCCCCACACCGGTAAATCAGCCCGGTTAAACAACTAGAGCAGTATAGGCAATGACTTTACGTGCTTTCAGAATTCTTCGAAGGGCTAATTCCCTTATGTGATTTCTGTCGTCAGCTAGCATTGATATCAGGACATTTTCTGGATGACCAAAAAATCAATTTCTTTTAATAGCAGGGTCTATGACATCCTTCAAATCATTCGAGAAATAACGCGATAGAACGATTGATCGATGCAAATGCTGTGCCTTATAAATTATGGTTTGTTTTGATCTTGAACTACATAGACGCATAGACTTTTGTAATGAATGTCGTTAATGTCAAAAAAGCCTCGGATGAATTTTCGTGAGCTACATTGAACCTGAGAATTCTGTTCGCGATTCTAAGCCACCTTGAGTGGCAAACTTTTCCAGGATTTATCTTCGACAGACTATCTCTGCAATGTCAGCAGTTTATGACTTCACAAATTTCCATTAAGTACAGTTGATCAGTACTTAAGTCTTTCTTGTTAGTCACTTCACATAACGTGCTTTCTATTGGCGTTGATGAAACTACAGATAGCTTCTCGCATCCGGCCAACGATTCTCTTATTTCGCCAATCAGGCTTCTAGGCCCAGTTGTGGTTTTATCCACGTGCGCGAAAAGATGACGTAGTGGAAGCTCGTTGGCGTGTAACTGGCACACAAACTATTGTAGTGAACGATTCAGGATCAGTTCCATGTTACGTATAATACCTACTTTGACATCTGTGTTCACAGATGTTCCGTTGAAACCAACTTTGTTTCATCTATGTCATTGTCAACGCATGACAAAAAAACTATATATGTTATTTCCAATAATTTGCGCTCTCCCGAAATTTACAGACACGTGGCCGATGTACTCAGAGCCAGGTTCTTTTACCAAGCATATGTGTTCTTCTATTATGACCTTTCTTCTGTTGTCTTCCATTGATAGAGTCCTGTCTTTTCGCCCATCTAAGTATAAACCAAACTGGACATGGTCATAATCTTTCATGACCTGAGACAATAGAGTGGTTCTTGCCTTTGTTCTCCCACGCCGAATTTTATTTCTGTCAACAGCGTTCAAAACATTGCTTTCTGAGATAATGCCCACATGTTGAAGCGCAGCTGACACGATGGCAGCGCCTGCTCGGTCGGAAATACCAAATCGGTCCAATGTTCTAATTGCAGCTATAACTTTTTTCACTAAAGGTAGTAATGTGTGCACCCAAACGGCACAGTTGCTGTCATGGCATCAGGCACGGGGACACGGGGCGGCGTCACTACAGGTGTGACTGTTGGGAAGAATCCATGAAGTACCACTTCCGACTTATGGACGCATGGGAGGATAAAGCAGGAGACAGAAAAAAGATGGGATTGCCTACTGCTCTAGTTGTTTAGCCGGACTGATTTGACGGTGTGGGGAGGGGGAGCTGAGTCATAAAATGTTGCAATGTACATTATACTACTCGCAACTCATTAATCATCTCCTTTGGTTATTTATATTGCAAAAAAACAATTATTTCGAATATAAAATCGTATAATCAATAATTAAAATTAAGTATTTTTCCATTTTTTTTTGAAAATTCAACCCCCTTCCGGTAGTATTAAATTTATAATTTAAATTTTTTTATTATTTTTCTCTTAATCTCCATACCATAGAAACATCTTTTCCGCATAAGTAGGTTTTGATTAATAATAATATTTTTTTAAATCGTATAATCAAAATTCTATATTTTTCCATTTTTTTCGAAAATTCAACCCCCTTGCGGCATTATTAAATTTTGAATTTAAATTTTTTTATTATTTTTCTCTTAATCACCATACCATAGAACATCTTTTCCGCATAGCTAGGTTTTGATTAATAGTAATTTTTTAAAAAAAATCGTATAATCAAAATTAGATATTTTTCCATTTTTTTCAAACATTCAACCCCCCTTGCGGCGGTTTTTAACCTAAAATTTAATTTTTTATTTTATTTTTCCATTTATCTATATACCATAGAACATCTTTTCTGTATAGGTAGAATTTGAAATTCTGAAAAAAAAAAATTTCGATCCACCCTAATGCATAGGGCAAACTAGTAACGCTTTAAATATTAGATAAAATGTTCATCGATCTCTCATTAAAAATTACAATGATAGAGAAAAGTTCAACATTGAGTCATTTCAATAGGAGTAAGTGTGGCCAAAATTTACATCAAATATTGAGATAAAATCACTAAGTAAATAGTAGAAGTTTCAGATAACAAATATGAAAAAAGAGATTTAACACTAATTTAAACAAACTGCACAACATAAGTGAAACAAAAAAATCCACACTCGCACGCACACACGCGCACGCAGAAAACGATACAAAAATAAAAAAAACAAGGTACAAATTGGAAAACAACAAAATACAAGACTCAAGTAAATAAAAAAAACAAGGAAAATAAACTTATGATAAAAGGCAAGGTTCCACCGAGTACGCATGATTACAAACCACTGATCTATTTTGAACAAATTAAAAACATTCAACCTTTGAAGACGGCTGCACGCTCACCGCTACGAGCAGCTGGCACGCCCACGTGACAGTCGTCCTCAAAGGGTTAAGTGCGACAGAGACATCCTGATTGTGATGAAGATTATCTACTGGGTTTTCGAGACAATACTGAGAAAACCTCACCATTAGCAGCCGCAATTCGTACGCTTTCCCTCCTTGATAGTTGCTTCCTATGGCGTAAGGACTGGGGAGGAAGTGCGGGGTGTGGAATGCGATCTGTACAGACGGACTGGTGGGTAAATTGCGCTTGGGGAAGTATGTTGTCACGTTCTCAATTGTGATGGGCTTGTCCCGGCCCGAAGCCTTCAAGTCGAACTCCAGGGTCATTCCTGAAACAGAGGAGAAATTTGTTTCGTAATCCTTAATCACACACAGCGAAATACACGAAATTTTCACGTAACAGCTGGAACCACTAGTGACATGGCATTTTTGACACTAATCACATAGAACAATCTCATAGAGGATGAATCAGGGTCATTCCTGAATCAGAGCAGAAATTTGCTTCGTAATCCTTTTTTGATGTCCTTAATCACACACAGCGAAACACGAGAAATTTTCATGTAACAGGTGGAACCACTAGTGACATACGGAGTTTTGTGACAATAATCACATAGAACAATTTCAGAGCACATGAAGCAGGGTAATTCCTGAAACAGAGGAGAAATTTGTTTCGCAACACTTTTTCGGTGTCCTTAATCACTCACAGCGATGTACACGAAATTTTCATGTAACAGCTGGAGCCATTAGTGACATATGACATTTTGTGACAATAATCAGATAGATCACTTTCAGAGCAGGTGAAGCAGGAAGCCATAGAAGTGTTTTACAAAAATGAAAATGTTTTGTCAAATTTGACATAAGAAATTTCGATAGAACAGTGACGATATTCTGTTCTGGGGATGTATGATCTTTTTGATCCAACTACAGATTCATAGAATACTGAAGCAGATTACTGGTTTTCCAACTTGCATAAAAAATAAAAAAATAGCACCTTAATGACAACTTACTTGCGCCTTTTCTGATCTGTTCTCTTATCTTGTTTGGCGAACCCCATAGTGAATACAGCGTGTAGCAGTAACTGGGTAATTCGTCCTTGGTGTAAAAGGATCCCATAACATTGTCCATGCTGAAACAACAAATAAAAGAAGACAAAATCAGGTTCTAGTATATTTTAATTAATTACTTTCATTTCAAACAGTTTTTTTACAATTGATCAATAACGAGTCAAGCAATTTTTTTACAAGAAATGAGCTATAAATATAAAAAGGAAAAGAAACTGCAGTAGCAGATTTAAAGTTTTTTTAAAAATATTTGAACCACTTTTACCTGTGGTCTTCAGAGAAATAGGTCTTCTGTGGATTTCTTTTTGAAATTTCCTTTAACTTATTGAAGCTGATACCTTGCCCGAATGTTTGACTTAATGCGAACTCCTGAAAGCCCAAATTTTGTAGATTTTTAACAGGCGTCATTTGTTGGCGTCAAGTTAATGTACCAGTTGCGGTAAAGTCAATTCTCACGACATTACTGTCACATTGCAAACAACATATCCAGTGGCGGACTTTGACAATATAAGGCTAAGGAACCTTACATTAATAATAGCAATGAAAACCACGATATGAAGGAGCTGCTCTTGTCGCTGTAAAAATTATGAGGAGAGAAAATTTTAATACCAAGGGTCGCTAGACTCGTACCAGGTAGGTTCAAAGTAAGACAAAGAGAAGAAAAGGGTTTAATTTACGGTCGAATGATCAGATGACACGGAAGGAGATGAACGAAATTCAACAAAAGACGCTACTGCGAAAAACTGTTTTATTAAGGTTAAAATCTTATAAGTTTTAAACTTTTTATCCCAAGCAACGCCGGGTATATGAGCTAGTAGTTATATAATAGAAGTTGTTTCTAGTGATATTACATACTTGCAGGGTTTCTTTTCGCCCAAATATTCGATAGTGCAGTTCATGTAATCTTCCAACTTCATGCGCAGTTTGTCGTGCATCTTGTATTCTAGACGATGGATTTCTCTCAGAAACTTGTAATACGTGATGCCCTGGAAGCGAATGGAAAGTGACATTCAGTCAGTGTAAAAAAATTGTAATTATCAAAATAGAGATTCATTCAAAAATTCACCTATCACAAGAGTAATTTTGCCCTACAGAACAGAATGCCGTCTCTTACTCTCGTACCCGTGACCACTGCGGTCACTGAACGGTTTGATGGACAAGGCACGGTAATTTTATTAAAGATATGAAAAAGGGGGGAAATAACCGATATTTACACTATGCACAGCTCAGGCATTTACACTTTTACTCTATGATTTCGAATTATTGTTCGTTTCTTTAGATGTTAATTTTCTTTTTTTGGAGGGGAGAAGGTCTGGTCATGTAGAATTGGTTGGATGAGCTCTCTGGAAAGTTGAAGGCCAGGGTGAACGGAAGAGATATCTGTTTTCACTGATGAATTTTACTATCCTACGAATTTTATGGCTACGAGCTGGCTTCCTCATATGCCAAGAAACTCTGACAGCACACCCCGTGCCATATTGACGTGCTCTGCTAGTTCCACTACAACTGCATTTATCGTTGTCAGAGAGGCGAAATCTTTTGAGGTAGGCAGGGAAAGGGCCATGTTTAGATAAGAAGATAACATCCTCTCTAACCTAGTTAGTGGGACAAAGACTAACTCAAGGCATGATGTTATAGATTTTCCTTCTTGTATCGCCCCTCCAGGAAGTTTTCCACTTTTCAAAATTATACCCTACAAGGTGTTCAAAAAGGGTTTTGACCAAATTAGTGGGGTGATAATACAAAAGAAAACGAACAAAAAATACAATGGAATATGAGGTCGCAAATGACGTTCAGTGGGCGGAAATCGCGAAATTGCGTCTGCAAAGAGTGACGTAGCTAGAAGTAGTCAGACCTTAACTCCTTGGTCTTCTTTTGAGGTCGTCTGAAATCATTCATTAACCCTCGAGGACGCGCATCGGGCCTGTGAGTCCCGGTGCCTGCAGAAATCTATTACATAAAATTAGACCCTCTACGAAAACACTCCTGATTCACAGTAGCTGCACTCAAGGTCCTTTACTTGCTGACCACAGATATTTCAAGAATTTCCCTTCATTTGTTATCTCAGGAAACAAGACCTAGGGCCTCCAAGGCCCGATGCGCGTCCTAGAGGAAGTGCAAAGAACGCTCGTCCTCGCGGGTTAATGAGACGCCGGAATGATCGCAGCAGCGGAAATCCAGGAAACACCCGGAATCTCTGAGCGTTTCTACCCAGTCGTTTCTACAAGTGTCTTAGTGACCTACGGAACGGCATGCGCGGGCGCTTCTTTGAATAACTATTGTAACAATTTTGCTTGTTCTGTGCATTACAAAGTGCGCGGTACCCATTCTGGCAGATAAATGTATTCTGTAATTGATTCCTTTGTTTCTTCCCCGCCGCACTTTGCCTCATTTTCAATTGCAGTTTTTGTTCGTCTTGATGTTTACTATCACCCCTCTAATTTTGTCAAAACCCCTTTTGAACACTCGGTATAAACATAGATGGGCAGCAAGACAAAATCGTTACATTGCAAGAAATGCAACAGTTTCTGTCTGAACGAATCATTCACAAAGTTTTATCAATTTTTTAAGATTACAAATAAAGATATCTCTACTAATAATAAAGGAGAATGCGTGTGTGTCCGTCCGTGTGTTGGTCGTCTACAGGGCAGACCGATAGACAATGAGCTACGAAATTTTGCACAAACATACTTTGAAGGGTTGGAATGTGCACCTCGGAGCCCTTTATTTGAAATTTTAATTAATTAATATTAAACGAAAATTTTGGCGTTTTTCCTTAATAACTTCCGAAAATATAGGAGGAGAACAATCATTTTTACTCCATCTGAAAGAGCAAAAACTTACCTTTCCAATGATATCGATTAAGTTGCCGTACAATTTTTCTCGAATTTTATTAAATTAAAAAAAATCTTTTTGGCATAATAAGTTGCCTATTTTATGGCTCAAATATTTAAATAATGATAAATAATAAATTTAAAAAATATATATATATGGAATAATTCACAAGAATACTTTTTATTGTTGCAACGCAACTCAAATCGTTTTCAATGTTTAAACAAATATTTAATCGCATATTTCTCTTTCTTTGATGTAATCTGAGTCCTTATACATTTCCTATCCTAATACATTTTGCTTTCATATTTTATTTCTTCAATATTTTTGCGAAATCTGCAAACCATGCTCTACGAGATATTGCTTTGCTTACGTTAAGAAATATATCCATTAATCTGAATGGTTATGGTTGCTATTTTTTCATTCTTTTCTCAGCATGTTTTAACCCAACTAACATGCCGCTTGCCATAAAATGTGATGCGTCATTTTAATGTTGAAATCAAATGCTTATTTTACAAGAGGAATGAAATTGAAGATATCGCCGACGACATGGAATTAGAGGTTGCATGACATGGTCAGTTATTTGACTCCATTAGTAATATTTATGTAGACAATGAACAGAAGAGGTCCAAGGTCACTAATAGAACTTGGGTTAAATATCTACCACAATATTAAGTTTAAAATTACGTTGTTAAGGGAGACACGAATATAAAATGACGCAAGATTTAATTGAAACCATATTCCCCTCGAACAAGCTGGTCGCCGAAGGCGGCTAGTTAAATATATATATATAAATTCCAAATTAAATGAGGTCTTAGTACTTCAATTCATATGCTCTTTAAATTCTTCATTCGAAATGAACATAACAGAAAATGCCATATGTATTAGGAAGAAAGCTAATAAAAATCCAAGTAGAATATTTACGGTGAAATCTTTCGGAATATTTCCGTTCACGCAGGTCTCGGTGTCTTGATGCTGCTGGCACACGGAGGTTGTGCTGAATCTCAACAAAAGACTGCGCAGGCAGGCGAACTCTCCGAATTCAGCGCATAGAGCGGAATAGTTGTAACTGAAAAAGAGGAAGGCTTGGTGTGACCAAGATGCAAGGCCGACGATACAAGTAGTAGTGACCCCTCTTCCAAACTTTACATAACATGAAACAATATGGTGCGTTTATGATGCGTCGTATTATGATGAAAAGGAAAAAAGCGAGTATGCATTCTGAACAACTTATTTTGCGATTAAACAATAATTGCTATGCATACAAAATTTACATAACCTGACACAATATGGTTCATTCATGATGCGTCGCACTATGATGGAAAAAAACAACCGAGTATGCATTTTGGACAACTTATATTGTGATTGGAACAAAATATGATACAGATACAAATTTACATAACATGACACAATATGGTGCGTTTATGATGCGTCGTATTATGATGAAAAGGAAA